>CAEFZX010028909.1:0-162784 GCA_903066825.1 Alfaro cultratus
CTGTGACCTGTGCAAGTATGAAACAAATGCTTATGAATACATTTTATTGACTCTCTGGATTTAATAAGCACACCCTAAATATATTTAAAACACTTCTAATATTAAAAGGTAAAACAGGATTATATGAAGATTAAACCTTAAACTTAATGAAACACAATTTTCTTCCACAGGTCTAAGACCTGGAGAGATACTGATGCTGCTGCGCATTGTGGATGAAAACGTATCAGAATGTGCTCTCTGACGAGGATTTTAAGCAAAATAATTCTCTAGATTTGGTGTCGGTCGTCATTGAGCAGCAGTAGAGCTTTGGAGCCAAAACTCACCAGATGTACGCCACACGCTGTTTAGCGTTGTTGTAAATGCAACCTGAAGGCATATTACCACCACCAGCTGATGAAATTATCATATTTTACAATAAAACATTTGTATTATATAATTATCATGTTATCAAATGACAGTGTTCAAAAACGTATGTTCCTCTGTGACAGCAATACGCTTCTGCATTAAGATAATCAAAAACTGTTGCATGAATAAACATTAAAATTTGAAGTTTGCATGGAAGTATCTTTTCTTTATAGCAGGATACACTCTGGTTTATCAGCTACAGACTTTAGAAGCCGTTTCTTTTGTACCACTTGGCTCTGGCAACAACATCATTGGAGTAATCTTTGCCAGTTGTGTTGGCATCCACATTTTCATATGAATTGACGTTTCTGTCCCCCATGTTGTAGGCCGCTATTCCCCCTGCAAAGAAAAAAAATAAGTCATAATTATTGTAAATAACAGTATTTGGCTTTAGAGTTTTTTCCTTCTTTAGGTTGCCTCTAGTCAATTTTAAACCACCGAGCTTTTATATGTAGATAATCCCTCCAGGTTTTTATTATTTATTTTGGGGGAATTTTTTGGTGCTACTTTAGAAATATTTGTAAGAAAGGTTGCAATATTTTTTCCTCATTAGGCGGCTTCCTAAAGCTAGACATAGAAGTCATTGCGTCTTTTGACAACAAAAATATGCTATGTAGACACCAAAACAATCTTCTCCTTAACCTTTTACACTATAAACAACTTTAAGCAGTTAAACACAGTTTGCCTCTATGAGTCCAAACATAATCTGTAAATATTATCTGCCATTATCTATCTTGTATTATAAACCCACTAATACATATATAATCCATTTCCTAACATTCTTGTATAATCTGTATAATCGGTATAATCTGTGCACATAGATCCCATATTTATATTTACACACAATATTTTATAGCTCCTTGCTATTACTCTCTGTTTATACATAACCCCTTATAATATATACATATATAGTTTTGTACACCTGCAATAAATATTTATATCCTGTATAGCACTTCTGGATAGATGCAAACTACATTTCGTTGCTTTGTACTTTTTGCAATGACAATAAAGTAGAATTCTATTCTATTCTATTCTATTCTATTCTATTCTATTCTAAAGGAACCGAACACGGTTGAAAATAATGATGCACAGCTTCCACCTTCTTCCTAATGTGACTGTGACCACCGCATGCTGCATGAACATCTGGTTTTTACCTATTGTTTTTGTCCTTAAAAGCTGCTTTTTTTTACAGAAGTACACACACACAACCATGGTGTGTAGGAGGCAGTCATGCACGCCCCAATTTTGGGACTTTCCCCACCCAGCATGACTGCATCTCACCAAACAGGAAGAGCAACTGGGTGGAGACAGGAAGCACAATTACCTCTAAATTGTCTGCAAGGAATAAACTCTGTTGATTCCTCTGCTACTAATAGTTTAATCCTCCAGCGGTTTTAAGCATTGGAGTCACTTGGACCTCATACATTTTTTACTCTGTGCCCTGTCTGGTGAGGTCGTACTAATCCCACGTGAGCTTTTCCATATTTGTGTGTGTGTGGTTTTGGAAACTGACAGTCTGATGGTAAACCCAGTACTCTCTCTGTCCACTTTGCTGCTGTCGGACTGTGACATTTTTCTGATCTCCTCCTGAGCGTTAAAAAATTTAAAAAGGAAGGTTTGATCTGCAGCAGCAACCATGTTTAATATAACCACAAGAAATGCTTTGCTCCTCAGCGAAGCTACAAACCTTAAATGACATTCTTCATGTCTGAACATTTTTAGACATCTGGCACACAAAGAGACGCATCAACCTTCAGTCTTCTCACAGGTCACACAAAGACAGTTGGACGAAATCTCAGACAAAATGCTGAAGATTAGACAAACCTTTCAGCTGCTGCTCTTTGCTCCAGTTCGGGAACTTGTTCTGAATCCTTTTAATGAAATGAACAAGGATCCCGGTAGCTTGGCGGAGATGCTCCTCGCTGTCCCAGTCTCCTTCCTTATCGTGATGTCTAATATCCACCTGCATGTTTTTGGAAATAAAATAGTTGTAAATCTTTCTTTTGGAATCATTTGCCAAGATTTTGCACGTTAGACCTAAACAGTATTTGTTGACCTGCATGAGTCCCCAGGCGTTACGGTGATCCCCCCAACCGTCATCCAGGGCGTTTCCAGCTCTGGACTCTCTGGAGATGATGGCAGCAATAAGGGCTGGATCAATACCACACTGACTCCCCACGCTGTTGATTTTTGATCTGTACTTATTCATTCTTCCAGAATCCGTTTGGGCCATGGTTTCTGATGCCCTCACACCTGTTTGGAGAAGTTACAATTTTACAAGTTTGTCCTTTTTCAGCACAACAGATTAAAGTTTTCAGTTCAGTCATATGCTTTTCTTTAGTATTTACCAGAGTAACCCAGTCTATCCTGCTGAGAGGTTTTCTCAGAAGCACCTGAAGCTTCAACTCTATCAATGTCTCCATAACCTGTAAAAATATCAGCATTTACATAAAGTGCATGAAGCAGACAAATTTAAATGTTAAATCGTACATCAAATGCTTTCTTAAACCACATTTTGAGCAAGCTATGTCTGAAATAATGTTTATTTTTTACGTAATTAATAAAATATTTTATATTTAAGGAGAAAAATGAACACTTGTGTTTCTTTTAGATGTTACAGCAGCATTTGGCCAGACAAAATACATCATATAGACATTAAAAGTACTCACTCATTGTTGCAGTTTCTCTTGCTGATGCTCACTTGGAGCTGAAGTGGAAGATCTGTTCACTGTTCTGCCGTCTGGGGTTTAAACACACTGGGTGTGGGACAGTCTTTAATGACCTTTCTACTTTAGTCTGTTATCACACTCACTGCAACACAGGAAATTGTGCACGAAAAGTCCCATTCTGACCGTTGGAGTGTTTGTATGCAGGAAACCAGATTTATACCACAACAGCATTTGTCGCCAAGTGATAACGTTCGCTCATTTCCAGTACATCATTTGCTGTGTGAAGGCAGAACATGTAGATGAATGTTGTTGTGATGAAAATAAAGTCTTAAAATACAAACATTTAGTGTTTTACAGTCATCTAGGATGCTTTCTGTTGCCTGGCGAGGATTATTATGGCGTTGACTCAAATTCTGATGTTGAGTGGAGCGTGGTTATGTAGAGATTTTATTGAGAAATATAAGAAGAAAATCACAACTTTTTGTTATTATTTTTAACAGCTGCCGTCTGTTTTTTGTGATGTTTTCTGTTGATTAGATAGAGAGTGAACCAAATCTCAAAAACAGTCAAATGTGGTGAAATTTTATTTTATTTTTCTGCAACTGAAAAGTGACATTGCTTTAGGGAACATTTTTGCCATCTCTGCTCCATTACTCTAATAAAGTAATTTGTTACTTTAGTATTCTTTAAACTTGTCTGGGAAAGAAAAGCATCATAACTTCTTAGCTAATCTGTTTAACAAAATCTGATATCAACCACATGAGTCTTAATTGAAGCTTCTTTGTTGGATAAATTAACCAATTCACATTAATCAAACTACATCAGCGATCAAAATCAGATTTAGGAATCTCGTGTCATCCTCTAAAATGTTCCCAGCTTCTTATTTCTGAAAACAAGGCATCTCCAGGACAGGAGGTGTAGTTCACCACCTGCCTGTGGCCTTGGATGGTGTAGTTTCCTGTCAGACCTCCTCCGTTCACAGCGCAGAGCGCCAGGTGGTTACGCAGCAGGTCCATGGCGTGGCGAGACGGCAGTGTGGCCGTGTAGTTTCCGATGATTGACACGCCGTAGCCCAAGGCATTGTGTCCCCTGGTGTGTCTGCCGACGTGGATCCAACCCCGTCCCTCATAGACGTAACCATCAGATCCGACCACGAAGCTGAAAACAAAGATACAACAAGATAGATAATTCAATATGTCAGAAATCATGACGCGTTTTAGCAGCTGGTTCCCATACACTGTAAAACATTTGAGCCACATTTAGTAGTTCTGTCTACTATCTTCTACTCTTGAAATAAATTTAAAGTTTTAGATTTTGAACCTAAATGTGAGTTTGTGAAAGATAAAGTTACAGCAGTAGCTTTTTATTAATTTTGCCAAATCTCCAAGAGTTGAATAAACTAGAGTTTTTAGAGTAGAACTTGAAAAAAAAACTAAAAGAAGAAAAAGACAAGAGTGGGAACTATTTCCCAGAATGCTTAGCAGCTTGTTGTTGTATCCTGAGATGGAAGTGCGTTACACTGATCTGACTCTTGTGTTTTATTAAGGAAAATTTTTATTTTAGTGTTTGAGGATAATGTCCTGTTCACACTGAATGTTTCTGAGCTGAATTCATTGTGACGTTTAATAAAATTCATTATCAGATCAGAAATTTTGTTCATGCAATTTGAAACAAATAAAACAGGCTCATGGTTATCAGAACTATTCAACTTTGTGAACCCTCATAACAAATTTTATCAAAGAAAAAATAACATTTGATCATATTTTTAATTCAATAGTATAGGTTTCAATCTTTATATCCACTTCTGCAGCAAAGTGAAACTTTCAAAACTTGATTGCCTATATCCAATGTCATTCCATCCACGATCTTCTTGGTGAAAACGCTGCATGGACCTCATGTTACGGGAGCAGCTTGAGAAGGATAAGCAAGGCGCCGAAGGCTCGTAAGTATGGTGAACATAGAGAAACTTGAGTGGGAGGGAGAGTGGAATCGGTGTATCCCGTGAAGCTTTCGCCCCCCACTGGCAGCGAGGGAGGATCTGAGGGCAATCTGCATTCAGGAGGACACACTTAATTAGTTCCTATCTCAGAACACCATCATATATACAGTATATATGTCAGTTTCTTGTACAAGGCCAAAGTATTTTTGTTCTTTCAACAAAATAAAAACTGCATTTTACTGGCATTACATGTTGTAGAATATTACATATCGTATTATATATTATTGTAAAACAAAACGAAAACAAAATATTTTTTACAACATTTCTCAAATGAAATCTAAAAAGTGTGGAATGTAAGAATATTTTTGCTGGTGTTCTTGGGACAAATCAACAGACCAATATTTCTTCCTATTCCTCTGTCTTTCTAAAGTCTTTTGTAGTCACTAAAAGGTTTTTAAGGCTTTTTGCTATTTTTTTGTCTAGCATTAATATGCATGTATAAAGACTTAATCAACACTCAGAGGTGACACAGCTTCTCAGTAAACTGTGCCAAATCTGTCAAATGATTTACCGAAGCACATCAGACAGGCGTCATCGGTTGTTATTTCCAAATCTCACTTAAAAATAAATTTTTACTTCCTGTCCTTCAAAACAAAGTGAGGCTTTGTCTATGATTGTTTTATTTCTTTGCAAAAATTATAACTTTTCATCTTGAGGTTTTGTATATTTCTAACCAATAGTCTGCCTTCTTTTAATCCTACTTTTTTTTGCAGCACATTAATCAACATTCTTAAAATTTTAAAGTGCTTCTTGCTATGCTACAGTTTACTATGCTATGCTATTCTATGCTGTGTGGTATGGTTTGATATGTTATGCTAATTTAATCTTTGCTACACTATTGTTTGATATGCTAAGCTATGATATGCTATGTTCAGACTGAATAGAAATCCTTTCACTTTGTTGTGTTGATCCAACACCTCATAAAATCCCGATAAAATACATTGAAGGTTGTTTGTAGCATAAGAAACTTGCTACAAATGTTCAAAAAAGTTCAAGGAATGTGAACATATTTGTAAGTTGCACTTTTGCCTCTTTCTAAAATATATCATAATGTCACCAGATGACATCAAAATCTAAAATAAACAAAAGTACAGTTTGTCTAGCAAGAGCAAGTAAAAACTGATTTTGAAAGTTTATCTTTCAAAATCAGGTTTTACCTGCAGCCTTATTTTATGCCTAACTACCTCCGACATAATAGCATTACTCACCCAGGTATCTGTGCATAAATGTTTTTAATCCTTCCTGCACTGCCTTTCCCAAACCAGAGTCCTGAGCAATCCATTCTGTCTTCTCCAGCTTCCAGACCAATGTTAGTGTCGTCATCACTTCAGTGTGAAGATCAAGTGGCTCCAGAAGTTCCCCTGAAAGTTGCCTTCTCTTGGGGCTAATGTAGCTTGTCACAGCATCAATGCCTTGTTTCTCAGTCAGAGTGAAATTATAGTATCCCCTTAAGATCTCACTGAGGGCCTGAGGCTGCTCAGATGCTGGCAACTTGCTGAGATGCATGCCCAGTAGAAGTCCATCCATGCCACCATTTATAACAGCATCTGTGGCCAGAGAGGCAGGCCGAGATAACTTAAACACCTTTGGCTGCTCCACATTGTCCCAGCAGCCGTTGGGACCCAGACGCATGGATGGTGGGACGTCCTGGAGGCTTAGAAACGACAGGCCCAACGTCCTACCAAGGGACAGAGGAAAGATCCCAAGAGCTTCTGTTCCTTCCATCTTGGCTTTCAGTCCTGATTCAATCCCTAACAGTAGGGGTGCAAGAGCCACCGTGGTGCCGTCCGGAGCGAGGACCACCCCGCGCTCCTCACCGTTGTCAGTCACAATGTGGTGGATAGCCTTATCAAAAAAGCTGAAGGATGTTGCATTTAGGATTGATCCCTCCAAACCCTCTGTATCACTGAGATTGTGCGACGCGCCTAAGAAATGGATGGTCATCAGATCATCATGGCCAGCCGTCCTCCGCAAAGCTCTAACCAGAGCCAGGGGAGACAGGCCAGGGTTGGAGTCTTCAACGTGCTGCACAGCTTGGATGAAGCTCTCCATGTTACGCAAGTGGACGCCTGAAAGAAATATGACGGATGTTTATTGTAGATCTGTAAAGTCATTGATCCAGAAACCCACTCACTTTATGGATGTTCACTTGTGGCATTTGAGACTGAATCTTAATTACAAGCCTTAAACTAAATTGAATGTTGGACTCAATGAAAAACTGCTTTAAAGATGACATATTCCTCGAACAGGTTAGAATAGGTCTATAGACAATACAAAAAATGTTCATTAAATTTTTTTGCACAAAATTTTGTAGACAATAAGATTTTTGTCTGGTCAATTCTGCCTATTTTGAGCTGTCTTAGGACGTCCTGTCACTTTAAATCCAATTAATCTGCTTCTGGTCACTACCCCCCCAACACAACGTTTACACTTGCATCTGAAAATGGCAGTCAACAGATGCGCAATTATACAACCATACATCTTTGAAAAGCAGAAGTGGAGCCTCCTGCAAGTGTTTTGTCAACAACAAAACACGTGTCTTTTCCAGCAGCCATTGTACAGCATATGCAAGAGGTAAAACCAGCTGACCAAATGTGCTGGAGCTCTGTTTGGGTTGCTAAGGTGATGGGCTGGGTTTCCTAGGTAACGGTGTAGTGCCCGTCAATGTGACTCAACAATCGGGAGGTTTCTGAAATTGTGTTCTGGACACCAAAAAACAGAAACTTTTTGCCAAAAAATAAGTTCCTGCTTTAGACGATGAGGAAGTTTAAAGCAGGAACCAAAAACTACCCAAAAAATACCTGGGTGTTTTTTTTTAAGAGCAACAGCTGTTTTTAGAAGCACTTGAGACCCAAATGGAAATACAAAAATGTGACCATGTGACATGTGAATTTTGAACAATAGGTCCCATTTAAAAAGAAAGCAATTTTTTTTTTCTGTGAAGACATGGATTCTTTTAATGACATGGCAGAGGAGATGCTGGAGAAACTGATTTCAGTCCAACCATGCGGATCTCGTAAGGCTTTGGAGTTTCAACAAACAGGACAAAAGTGAATGTGATCCTAAAAAGTTAAAAGATTGTTTAGTTTTGTCACGTGTTTCTAATAATATATCCAAAACAAACGTTTTTGCTTACAATTACAAATATCCATCAACTACAATACATTTTTTTATCCCAGCAAAATTTTAAAATATGTGAATTTTCTTACAAACGTTTCTCATGTCTGTGTTTAAAGTGTTAAGTAAATGAATATTGTCACATTTCTATGTAAATTATCTTCCTCCATATTAACCTCTTCAGATTAGGTGCCTTTTTCTTGTCGGATGATATCAATACACGTAGATCTGTAAAAATTAACTGTGGATAAATGTTCTAGAAAGACAGTATTCAGTTATAAAGGTTAATTGTCTTTGAACTTAATGAGCTTACCTGCTGGCCTGTTGTGGACAGTTAAGAAGTTTAAAGCAAGAACCAAAAATGTAAATCGAAAAAAAATCATGTTGCATTTCCTGGTTGTTAGCTTTTAATGTCCAGTTTTTAATTAAATAAGATAACAGGATACATCTAAGATTTGAGGAATCTCTTGTTTTGCGCTCTATCAGTTGTCATGAAAGAAAAAGTCTCCTCCCCAGTAAGAGTCTGGAGGGGCTTCTGAGGGTTTTGTGTACGTTTCTTTTGGCGTGTGGGTGTACATGCGTGACTGCAATGTTCTCTAGTACTATTTGCACACTCATTGGTACAAATATTGATTTAGCCTACAGTCAAGCAGCAAAGTCTGCTTCTCCTGGTTAATAAAAACAGTTATGATGAAGGTTTGTTTTTCTTTTTTTTTTAAATAAGATCTGACTTTCCCGTCATGTCATTGTTGTCCTTACAAGCAGATCTATTCATGGCTTCTTCTGTGTGATTGCTTGAATGCAACCGATGTGAAAAATAAAGCACATGTAGAGTTACTGTTTACCATCTAACTGCTGAATGAGGAAACATCTTACTCACTGCATTTCATGGCCAGTTAACTGAATGTAGATTTGTGGAAAAAAGCAAGTTTAGAAAACCTTGCATGCAGGAGGATTTTATTTTTTATTTTTATTTTTTTTTAGAAATCCTGCCAAGCGGCTCGTTCTTTTTCATGTTTAAAGGCTTTTAAATGTCCATCTATGTAATTATTAGTGATAAAGAACCTGAAATAAGTGGACTTTTTATTAATATTCTAATCATGTGGTCAAAACCTAGATTTTGCCTTTCTGTGTGGAGTTTGTGCGTTCGCTCTGTGATTTTGTGGATTTATTCTCACTTCCTCCCACAGTTCAGAAACATGCATATGAGGTAAAGTGACCTCTCTAACCTGTAACCAAACCCTGTTTTATTAAATCAAATCAGGTTTGAGGAAGAATGGGTTAAGGATCCAATCTGAACTCCACCCATCTATTAATTATCAAATATAATCCAGAGTTGCTGGAAAGGCAAAGTAGGCCTTTAATCTAGTACAGAATAGAAATCTGGAATTGGAAACAAACATTGGTATCATTAGTGTTCAATTAATTTTCTGACATTATTTGCCAAGTTCTGTACACACAAAATGAAAATGTCAAACCAAAAAAAATTATGTTTTTTGTCATGGTTAAATCTGTTTTTAACATGTTTTAGAATTCAATCTTCAAAATAATCTGAGTGAAAATGAAATAATAGAAAATAAAATGCTGTAAGAGTCGTGATTCAGAAAGATTACTGGAGGATACTTAATTTTTCATAAATTGGATAAATTCTGAGTAAATACTTTGATTTTTGTCATGCTGCTTGTCTTCTGCATGAGCAGATAAGGCAAAATGAAACTACATTTGTAATGCACTTTTTTAAAAGGGTACATTTTTAAAGTTTTACCTTAGTTTTTGTGCTATTGCTAATATAGTTAAGTTAGATATAAATACAAACTCAGAGTTCTGGGGCCCATTTCCCTCTGTGAAAATCTCTGGTTTCTCACTTCTCTTTCTGCAGGTGCAGAATTGGTGATAGGTGCATCCTATCATCCATTGTTGATTTTTCATTTCCCTTTTCATGTCCATGTCCACTGCATTTGAAATAAACTTAAAGCTACTTCTAAAGAAGCTTTTTTTAATATAAATTTTAAAATGATTTGTGTGTTTTGGCTGTTAACCTTAAATGAATCCTATGCAGAAACGGTGATTTGAATCAAATTTAAATAAAAGTGGATGCACACCAGTTTTACTTTTTTGGAAAGAAGAAAAACATTGTTGCAATAAGAAAAACTCATAAATTAGTTGCTAACCATCTATTCCTTCACAACACTCAAAATTTACTTGCATATTGTAAATATAAAGGACCACTTTTCACCTTTTAAGGTGAGAACTGTTTTTGCAGTTCCACTGATTTAGAGGTATTGTGTAAGTTTTGATTAAGGGTTGGGGTTTGGAATAGACTAGTAAAGTGTTTCTGTGAGACATAAATATAGCTATTAAAATGAATGTAAATCCATACAAAGTCCTAATATTGATAGGAATACAAACCGCTGTGTGTGTAGCTTGTGTCGCCACCTGCTGTCAGAACTGGGTCAGTTCCCCGACACTCTGAATGGGACCACCACAAAACTGATTGGTTTTTCTTTTATAAATCTAGGAACAACATTGGTCATCTCTTCGTGCTTTCAATTTTCAATTTTTACTTATTTTTAGATTAACTATTTTCATTTTTGTTTTTGTCTAAGAACATATGTTATGCTTATCTCTGTGACTGATGCAAATATGAGAAATACAGGGATTGGTGAACTATATCTTTTTTTTTTTTTAGTTCCAGATTCTCTGCTTATTCAATCAGGCATCATATGGCACTGGGCAGATGTTTTAGTTTTCAGGGTCTCTTTTTTTGGACATCAAACTTTGAGAAATTAAAGAGAAATAAATATTTATTTCCTATCTTCCACTATGATTCTGTATCTCCAAGGTGGCTGTGTGGAGAGAGTTAAGCTTGACCAGACTAACAACGATAAAAGGACCTTCTATATCTTTGCGAGTGAACCCTTTATCAACACCTTCATCTCAGTCCTCAAGGAAAACAATGGCTTCAACTGTGCAGTCTTCACAGGAGGTCATCTTGGAGGCCATCCTCATCCTCAGCAGTTTCCCCACCAAAGTCAAAGTTCACTGTCACATGAAGTTCGATGAGACCATAAACAGGAATTCAATGATATGTTAAAATGTTACTAAGAAAAGTAAATCGCTTATTTTGATACAAGATAATATGTCAGTAATATCTATTGACTTCTAATTTAAATTAAATTAAACATTTGTGTGCAAAATTCCCAAATACTTTTCAGAAACTGCCATTGTAAAAATACATTTTTTATTTTTTTTAAAATCTGCTCCTTCAAACTAGTTGCAGCAGCAATTAGCAAACACCTGGTGGAACTATGTATTATTATACAAACACCAACACCCCTAACAATGTTGTTCAAGGCTTAATGGAAAAACGTTGTTGTGATGGCATGCTGCGTCAGAAAGAACAGGAGCTTCTTAAAGAGACAGAGGCCCGATTTAAAGGCATTAAATTGCTAAGTCAAATTTATTTTAAGTACTGTTTGATACATATACAGTAGCTGTTGTATAGCTGGCAGTAACATAATTACTTGATTGTGCTATGAAACGTTACTACATAAAAATACATAATACTGCTACATTTACAGATAGAAAGAAAGAGAGATTTTTGATTTTTAACACATTTATTTTTTAATAAAAATACATTTTAACATAGTTTACTTCAATATTCACGCAAACATTGAATTGAAAACTAGCTTTCTATCAACCACAGAGCACACGACATTATGAAAGTCGACAGGATTTTTATTCTGATGGTAAAAAATAGAGTCAAAGCAGAATTTATGTTTTTTTCCAATGATGAATAACTTAACTGAATTTTTATCTTTGTGATGCTTTCAGAAAGAAAGAAAGAAAGAAAGAAAGAAAGAAAGAAAGAAAGAAAGAAAGAAAGAAAGAAAGAAAGAACCATTTGCGCTGGCTCCGCCTCCTCTGAGTCAGCTGATCACGTTTCGTCAGTCACGTGACCTGGCCGACCGGAAGTGCTAGTGAGCAAACGTCGAGGTAGAGCTGCTGGAGTCGCTCTGCAGTTCGCCGTTATTGACTTGTAAAACTGGAGCTTCTGTCACAGCAGCTTTCGTTTTAGTGTTTATATTGTGTTTTTTTATATTTTTGGCTTTATTTTAACCCTAATGGCAGCGACAAGACGGCGGGACTCCTCTGGTAAAGTGTTAATGTTCCTTTTTTGATGTATTTTTCCGTTACTCTGCAATGTTTCCCTTGTCTGTACAGAAGCGCTTGTGTGTTTTTACGCGCTTTGGTTTTCTATTTAGATAAGGTAAGCCAGTTTCAGCTAGTTTTGGCATCTGAAATGCAACAAGTAGGTAAAAAAAATATGAGTTATTCGGTGTTTTTCTGCTAATAGGCAGACAGTAGCGTTTGTGTGTGTTGGTTTTGTTGACTGCATGTTTGGCTGGAAAACAGTCATCATGAGGTCATCACAGCTGAAAACACTGCAGTAAATTTCCCAGTCAGAGATAATAAGAGAGCTAGATAAAATAGTGAACACAAAGTTAGGTCAGACTGCACTTTAAATCCAACTATTAGTGGCAGATTTAAAGCACAGTGTAATTATTGGAGCACCTGATGTAATAACAACCACTCCTGTGTGTAATGTCTGAGAGGTTGCAGAATGTTTCTGTGGTTTTTTTCTTTTTGTTAGGTCAGGCTGTTGGATCATCCACATCCCAACATGTGAATGTTTTCATGCAGAATAATCACTTTCCAGGTCATAAGCTTCTTACATGCATGGCTGAGTTTGCAGTTCTTTTAGTGTTGATGGTGGCTGGAGTTGGGTTTTCCAGCTGCAGCTTCCTTCTCCTTTAGACACTCTTGAATTGTGTATAATATTTATTTCAGACTGTGAGGTCTGGTTGAAAACCATAAGCACACCTAGAGAGGCGCATATCGGATATTTCCTGATCTCTGCTGTTTGTGAGGCTTTGACCTCCTGCTGCCGATTTTAGCCGATTCAGTTATTCTCTAGAAAGAACAGTTAGTAACTTTTAAATTATATTTTTGGCTTTCCTCCCATGACCTGCCATAACTAGGAGCAGCTCAATGTGCCATGTGAGAGAGAGCAGTTGCTTTAAAGCAGGGTTTTAGTATTATTTTAAATCAAAAGAAGTAGTTTCTTTTGTTGTCCATCAGTGGAAAATCCAGGTGTAACAGCAGAAAAGAGACAGTGCATTGACTCATATGGATTCACACAAATATAAAAGTATTTAAATATATAAAAACAACATTAAAAAAGATATATTGTCCAGTAAGGGTCAGATTGTGATATTAAATACTGTACAGTTATCAAAAATGGAATCCTCAGATTCAAGGAAAGATCAACAAAATAGGATTTTTTCCCACAAATGTGCAAAATATGTATTTTTGCATTAGCGACACCAGTACATGATAATATATGTAATGTATGACATAAAACCTGAGATTTTCAAATACCAGCAGAAATAGTTTTATTTTTATGGTTGTACAATTGTCCAAAAAATGCCCTTCCTCCAATGTTTTAAAAAAACATCTCTGCTTTTGTGGTGTGGTTTTAACTGTGGAAAAAACTATTTAAAAGGAAATAAAAATAATTTTAAAAAAACATACCAAATCCTCTCTGCATCAACAAGAGAATAAAGAAAATTTATACATTTGAATTTTCTCTCAGTAACAACCCCTATATAAAAGCATATTTTGGTACACCTGGACTCTGCTAAAACATTAATGTTTCTCTTGGGTTACAGCTTTTCAATGTTTGGGAACATATAGCTCTAAATCTGCAGATCAGTTTTTTGTGTTTTAAGTTCTATAGCTTTGGTGTAAGCAGAAGTTTTGAGCTGCCAACCTGTGGGTTACCTTTTGCTTTTGGATGAGCAGATTAGATGCACTGAGCTGTTATCGTTTCCAGTCATGCCTGATTAAATGACAGCTCCATCAGTTTACTGTAAAGCAGACAGTGAACCAGAAGAACCGGATGCTTTCAGAGATTCGCTCGGTTCAAGTGTCTTTCGTATCAAACCTGGTGGCACAGTCTAGAAATCTACGGCATTTTTGTTTGACTGATGGCTATCTGCCGTGACGATTGACACGCTCTTCTGATTGCAGATATGAGGCGTGTTTGATTCTTTTGGTGTGGTGAGCATGCAGTACCTGCTGCCTTTACACCTGAGTTCATTTTGAACGTAAAGCAGATTAATAAACTCCAGCCAAGCTGCTCGTTTGTCAGGTTTTTCAGTTTGTGTTTCTGTCTAAATTTTGTCAGCTGTCGATACGGGAAGTGACCCTTTAAATTTGGTTTTGGTATATTGCTGGAATCCAAGTGTGGCACATGTGTGGCAAATATATACTACACATGTTTTTTTCCTTACGTAAAAACTTAAAATGGCTTTTCAAAGTGGATATTTTTTGAAAAATAAATTGTTTTTGATATATATACTTATTATGTTTTCACAGAACAACATTCTTATTTTATTTTTTATTTATATTACTGCAATAACCACACTCTAGCTTCAGCCTGCATCATATGTTGTATTTCAGAAGGATAGCTGTGTGTACACAAGGTTTGAGAAGATTAATCCTGACAAATCACTTATTGAAATAATCAGAAACTAATTTAATAATCAGTTAATTGATAAGTGGATTATACAGACTCAAAATAATCCTATATACTAAAAGAACAACACACTCACAGCAGTAATCAAGCAAAACTATACAAAAAGAACATACGTTTTGCATTTAAGATAAAAAATTCTGTGAATATGTTCCACCCAAATCTCCTCAAGTGGCATAGTTTTCGCTTCACCTGGTTCAAATTCTGTAAATAAATATTTTTGTTAACTACCTGTTAAATACAATTATTGTTTAATCCGAAAATAATCAGCAGATTAGCCCTACAATTTATTGAAGTCAAGCAGAAATTGCTGAGATTCTCACATGTTGATGTTAGAAGTAATTTTTTTGCCGCAGATGCGTTATTTGCTATAAATAATAAAGCTAAAGGAATGCTTTGTTGTTGCATTTTAGGCAATAAATACCTATTTTTTTTATTTTAAAAAGGAATTTAGGTATTTGTTTGCATTTTTAATTTATTTCTAATATTATATATATATAAATATATAAAAAAAAAAGACTTAAATGATTACGATTACGGTAATCATCAGAAAAAGTCCAGATTTCCAAGATGTCTCTCCTAAAATAATAAACTGTTTCTTCTTTTGTTTTTACCTCTGCTGCTTTATAAACCCCCTGAAGGAAACAAACAGCGGTTCCACCTGATAGACGGTGACTCAGAATAATTGACAACATCTTAAACGTTCCAGCTGAACACATTGAACTTTTATCTTAATTAAAGTTTATGCTGAGTAATACTGAACCCAAAGCAGCTCATCTGTTCCCATTTCACTTCCCATTTGCAACATGCATGCTGGTAACCCTGCTGACTTTCTCGGATTCTGACAGATCGCTGACTCTTAGTTAATGACTCTTCTTCGTTAATGGGAACTTTAATAAATTTCCCTCATGTCATCATCACTTGTTCAAAAGCTTGACCTACTTTGGAGTTTAAAACCAAAAGTCGGGGTCAAATTGTAGTTGAACAAACTGAATGTTCTTGACTTCTTTCCAACAGCTTGTCCACGAGAGGGGAAAAAAAAAAACATGTGACAAGTATTAGGAATAATAACCCCGCTCTATGCTGAGTGGTTTTCCTGTTTCCAATCATAAACTGGCTGCTCTGTGTTATCTGTACCACAGATTTACCAAGAAGAACATGTCTACTTGTCTTAAATTTATTTTTAGAACATCTGGATTCTCTTGGTCACTTTTGTTTTGCACAGACCGCAAATTCCCCTCGCTTACAAGAGAGGCAAATTCAACTGTTTAGAGACATATCGTTAAAACTCCAGGAAGTCATGGGCTGTTTTTCAGGAATAATAAAGTAGTCAACTCCATATACTGACCAGCAATTGTCAAATTGTCTCCCAGTTTTGCTTTTTTTAAACTGATTTAACCTTTATTTAACCAGGTGAGTTATTAAGAGCAGAATATTATTTACAACAGGAGGGAAGAACAAATAGGAAGATAAAGCAGCACACTTTTACACTTCAACATTAGTAAAGCTGTTGAGGTCATAAAGCAATAAAAGCAAATACTGAGACAAATTCCTAAGATAAAATTGACATTTTAGCTGAAACGTGTACAGGTTTGAGGCAGCAGAAAATCTTTGAAAGTTTCTGTTGATACAAAGATGCTTAGCTTAATGCTTTTTGTACTTTATTCCAGTCTTTTGGTTACCTAGCAACAACCTGTTGAGTAACTTGCACAGCAGCATGCATGCTGGTAACCCTGCTGAGGTTTCACCTCTGTTCTTCATAACTTCACAAAAACTAGAGTGAAAACTGTGGATAAAACTCTACCAGTCTGGCAGTATTTCAGATATTTAAAACAAAAAAACAAATAATCAATAATATTGATATCAACTGACATGAAATGCTTATAGTATCCTGACATGTTTTTCAGCCATTTCGTCCAATCTTATCCTGAAGTTATATCGATACATTTTTACTGAATAAATGCAGTCAACTTCAGTTGAGTTGAGTCCTGTCTCTGGCTGTTCTTTAACTGAAACACTAATAATGAAAAAATAGTGATTTTTCTTCATCTCTCAACTATTTAGGAATCTGTCACATTTCTACTTCGAGATATGGGCTCAAGTTAGTTCCCCTTCAGTGTTGCTGATGTGTGTTATTGCACAATGAAGGGATAAGTTCCACTTTTAAAGCTCTTTCAGTGAGTTAAGGTAGAAAACAGCATTTTTTTTGCCACTTCAGAGGATTACTCTTTTAAAGTACACAGTAAGAGTCGTTGCAATATTGGATTTTTGATGTCATGTAGCAGAGCTGCACACAGACATCAATGTAGGAGGTGTCAGAGTGAGGTTAAAGTGATAAAACTTGAACCCTTGTTATTGACGCTGGTCTGTAAAGCAGATGGCACGCCTTTGACAAAAATATATGTTTAAATCGTTTTCGACATACATAATTTCTGGATGAATTGTCTACGACTGGATCTGGTTTACGCTTTCCTTCCCATTGCTTTTCTTTTACCAACACTATTTTGGATGCAAATTGAAACCTGTTTGAATTGTTACAATGATGTGTTTGTTGGTTTTAAATAGCAGAGACTGACTTGTCATGACTGATCTTCAGGATTTACACCACTGATACGATATGCAACTCTTGTAAAGTTGCCAGTTTGTTGACATGAATTAATGCGGGAACAGCCCAGCATTGGCCAACACCGTCATATTTTCATTTTTACTTTCTGTTTAGCTTTGGACATGTGCCAACATGTCAAGTTTATTTGTATAGCTCAAATGGGTTTTTAACCTTGATTTATAGGGATTCATATGTACATCTTTTCCATATGGGTAAATACATTTCCATAAATAATGTATTTATTTGAGATATTTTAATTTTCAGCAAGACTTTGTGTCTATGTTTAATAAACATTTAGTTAACCAGTAATTTTGATTTGAAGTATTTTCTCTGTATTTCTCTTTAAATCCTGTTAGGATGACATATGAGTCTTTTATTAAAATAGATTTTGTTTCTGAAAATTCAAAACTGTAAACATATATTTGTTTTGCCCCGACAGAGCATACAGGCCTGTTCTCCTCAGTGGCCCACTATGGCTCCACAGAAAACTGCAGTGACCATCAAGCAAACAGCAACGACAGCAACCACAACAAGCAGAACTTTCCCACGGCGGCAGCAGGTCACTGGGTCGCGGCCGATCAAGAGGAGGAGGCCATTCGCAGGAAGCTGAAGTACTTCTTCATGAGTCCATGTGATAAATATCACGCCAAAGGACGCAAACCCTTCAAGCTGGTCCTGCAGGTGCTGAAGATATTTATTGTCACTGCTCAGGTACATCAAAAATGTCCTCCGTTTACTTCTCTACTCTGTTTTGTAGCAGTTTTTTTTTAATTATCTTCAAGTTTTTTTAAAAAGGCAAAGGGAGAGGGCACACTATGGTCCATGTGCAGCAGTTAGCAAGACATCCTGAGACATTATGAAGTGCTTAAACTATGGGACTCTCAGTGTCATTTTCTTTGTAACGCAGCCGTAAAAAATATTTCCTCTCTTACGGACTTCTTTTGTATGTGTTTTGCTTTTACATGTGAATAATTCAGATTATAAAGATAATATTAGACAAATGTAAACTTAACAAATGAAAAAAGCAGTTGTCAAATTATTGTTTCAGTTTTCAAACCAAGCTGGCACTTCTTGGTTTGACACTATTATTATTGTTAGAGGTGCACCGATTGCAGTTTGTTTGGCCAATTTTCTATCTTTAAAAATCCTGACCTGCCGATAGCAATTTTGGCTGATACCAATTTTTCTTTGTCTTAAATGTTGCTAAATATAGCAAGAAAGTCACTGAGTGGGAAACAGTGGGGTGACTATTGTTAACTGCAAATGTGCAGACATGACCTGGTGGGCCGGTCTATCACTCAAACCTCTGTCATGGGAGAACAGAAGAGGACAGTGGTTGATTTTTAGGCTTTTGCTCAGGTAGATAAGATTGGTAAATAAGATCGGCTTCATATATAAAGTGTTCTGGTCCATTAACATAAGTTCAGATAATTCAAAAGATTGTTTTAGTTTAGCTTCTCCTGATTCTAACATCTGCTTTCTCTCTGCCCTTTTCTTCAACTTTTTAAATTTTTGCACCTTCTTCTCTGCAGTTAGCCGTGTTTGGCATCAGTAACCAGGTGGCCGTCACCTTCAAGGAGGAGAACACAATGACGTTCAAGCACCTCTTCCTCAAAGACTACAATCAATCCTCAGATGACTCCTTCGCTGTTTACACCCAGAAGGACGTCTACGACCACATGTTTTATGCGATAGAAAAGGTAAGAGGACGTAAAGGACCAGGAAGACCATTTTATTTCACTTTTTTTTTCTGGTTTAAACGGCAAACACTGAATGAAAATATTGCGATCTCCTACAGAACTGATCTGAACTCTATAAAAAATTGAAGTAGAAGTTTAATTAGACTTGGATGTAATAACTCACAATGATAGATAATTTTTTGCGTCTTTTGATAAAGGTCTGGGTTATTCAGAATATTTCCTCATTTCCTTCCACTTCAGTATCTCACCTTACCGGATAACACAGTGGGGAACTACGCCTACGTCTATGACGTCGGCGTGAACAGCAGCGCCCTCTCCCTCTGCCAACAGTACTACAAGAAGGGCCAGATTGATCCAGCCAATGATACGTTCAACATAGACCCTCACATTGTCACAGGTAACACAAACTGCGCCATGCAGAGTGTGAGTTGCAAACATACTGATTTATTTTCCTGTGAATTAATAAAGTTTTACTGACCAAATGAAGCCTTTTGCTAAACGATCAGTTTTTCAAGGAAATTACACAAGCAGTTCTGTCGCCAGGACTTGGAGAAATATTTAGAAATCCTCTCAGAGAATTATTAGTCTGCTTTTTATTTTAACTATTAAAATGAAAACTAAGATTATACATGTGTGATGTCTTATCTTGCAACGTGCATATAAAACAGTGGATCTAAAAGTGAAATGCCAGGTTTTATGATGCCTTAAATCGATACTTCAATCGATATTTTACTTTAATATCAGCATCAAGTCTGCATAAGTGCAAAAACAAAACGTTTTTCCAGAATCTGTTGAAAATGACACAAACTGGTTATGTAGGCTGCCAGGAAGTGGCAGGAATTTCTACCAAGTACTGCTTGTGCTTTACATGTGACCAGATAAAATATAATGCATCTTTATGTTGGAACAAATAATTATTGAAGTTGCTTGTGAACTGACAAGGTCCAGTAGGTTGACTTCACAACAGACACATTCAGCTCCATTGTATTTATTCTGACAAAAGAGAACATTAAGCAGCTTCTGTCCCTATACATTAAATAAAATACAATAAATAACCTAAACAAATTACAAAGCAATAGCTCTCAACTAGAAAATTTCTGAAGAAATTTAAACGACCTGCCAAAGTGTGCCTGTCGGTTGGAACCCAGCATTCTGATGCTAAAAATTAGCATCAATGCTAAAGTAAGCTACAATGTACTCAATAGCATGTGGAGAGTCAAAAGCATGCTGAGTAACATGTACTTACTCCATTCAGCATGTTAAAATTAGTGTATAAGCTAAAATTAGCCAAAATGCTAATATTAGCCTAAATGCTGCCAGTGGCATGCGGGGTACAACTAGCATGTTGTCTTACATTGACTTTCTCCATTCAGTGTGCTTAAACAAGGCTAATAAATAAACAAAATAGCAAAAAAGCTTATTTTAGGGAAAAGGATACTGCCAATGTGAGGCAGTATCCTACATTAGCAATGCTTGTGCTAATGTTAATGCACTGCTTTCTGATTTTTACTTTTGCAAAAGTAAAACTCAAATGTTTACTTTGTGGTACTTTGTTTCCACAAAAGCTCTCATTTCTTAACACCAAATTGATTTTTATTTATAAAATATAAGCTATTTTGAAATACTGTTTATCTGCTTAGACACAAGAAATTCACATTTGGTAAATTTTGCAAAAGTAAAACTCAAATGTTTACTTCGTGGCACTTTGTTACCAGAAAACGCACTCATCAGTTAGCTACAGATTAACAACAAATAATTGTTATTGTTCAAAAAACATGACTTCTTCTGCTCTTTTCAAATACTGCTTAACTTATACTATTCAACAAGAACTATGCAGTTGGTGAACTTGGCAAAAAAGTGAAAATGTTTGTTTTTTTGTCATTGTTGGTGAATATATTATAATAAATGGTCTGTTCATCCGGTTGGCGTCGGGCAGAAGATTCTGTAGCAGAACGGCCAGACTCAGAAATATGTATATAATACTTTTACCGACAGCAACAGAAAAAAGGAGGAGGAGCTGTCAGTTACTGGTTGTTATGGTAACCGCCAACTGTCAAGAGCAACGCAGAAGAACTTACCACACCAATAAATGTCTGGAGAAACAACTTGTTGACTAAATAAAACAAACTCAAAGAATAAATAAACAAATTTTGACAAGCTTCGTCTCTGTTGTATTGTTAAAATAAAACCTCTGTTACATAAAAAGTATTAAACATATATTTAATGCTCTTGGGGAAAAAATCAGTAGGTTTCTCTTTACCACTAAGATTTCCCCTAATCTAACTGATTCTTTTTTAAACATCCATTTAGAGAAAGTATTAAATGAACTTGAAGTTTCTGACTTCCTCATATAATGAGTCAGAAATTACCAGGAAGTGACATCACATCTTGCATGAACAAGAATATGAAACATCTACTTAAGATTTAACTGAATCATTAAGCATTTTATTGTTATTTTAACACAGATGGACGACTATGATGATTCACATTACTTAAAAGTGTCCTTCCCTGCTTGCTGTCTTGTTTTCAGACTGCATTGGCGTGAATCCTCTGTCTGTCCCCAACAATCTGCTCACCAGCAGCTACAAGAACTTCACACTCAAGTTCCACAAGTAAGGCTTCATTTTTCTCATTGCTTCTGCCGACTTTATCAAAGTTATCTTTGGATTTCTGTATCTGATGGTGACATTCACCAAGTCATTTATCTGGCCTCCACAAACACCTCACACAGCAAGCTTTAAGATGTATTCAGTAACGCTGACTCAACAGCGGTTGGTGTAAACACACAGCGGTGTGAATAACTTTTACTTCATGCATGTTTTGAGATAATTCTTGTTTTATCTAGTAATGTGAATATTTGTTTTGTTTTTTAAGGTTGATTAATGTAACCATACAGTTCCAACTGAAGGCCATCAACATACAAACTATCATCAACAATGAGATCCCAGACTGCTACAATTTTCACATTACAGTAAGTTTTCACTGGAGGCAAACAAGCATTTTTAATTCAAAGGTAATTACAAAGGTAACACAAAGACTCTGGTATCAGTATAAGAAAAAAGACAAATCACTTTTCTAAGTAGATTTAGGCATTAAGACATGTTAAGTAATACATTAAAGTGCATAAAAATAAGAATAAAAATTATTATTTTGGAGTTTGTCATGAGACGAGGCCACTTTTCAAAAGGCATGCTGTCTCTATGTGGATAGAGTTTATTCTGGTTTAAGGGTAACATCATGATGCAAAAGAAGATTCACGAACTGGATTTCAAGAAACAAATCAAAAACAGATAAAATCTCCTGGCTGGAAATAATGTATTCATGATAAACCTGGTAAAACATAAGCTTTAACTGGTAAATAAAGGAAATCATAGTCACAAGTTGCTGAAATGTTTCATTGTAAAGAGAACTCGCTTTATTAGGAGTAGAAATCTGTTGTATTTCCTGTGATATTGTTAGCCATAAAGTTGGTGTAATATAATAAGATTTACATGTTGCTGATTCTTCCTTTCAGATAGTGATGGACAACAGGGCTCACAGTGGAAAAGTGAAGATCTGGTTAGAAAACCAGGCGATGATAAGGGAATGTAAAGAACCAAGTGTCTCTGGACATGGTAAGTCACTAAGCCTCTCATTTCTGATCATTTCATATGTCCAGTTGCTTCTTTGAAAGAGAATATTTACTGATTTCAGCTAGAAATAAACAAAAACTTTGGCCAATTTTTGTTTTTGTAAAGCTTTGACCTGCCTACTTCAGTTTTGGCAGATTCCAGTTCCTCTTTAAGAACTTAAGTAGAAGACTATGAAAGAAAAGCATTCAAAATATTAATTTCCATGTTTTCTTTTGTGAGGGATCATTTCAAATTAGAGACACTTTGTAAGAGAACAGTCAGTGTAAAACTGGGTTTTACTATTACTTCAAAACAAACAAAAATAATTCTAGTGTTTGGATTTTAAACTTTGTCTTTGCAGTTTGTGTTCGCGATAAGTGCAGTTTGCATAGTTAGCATTACTAAAGCAGGAGTCTTCCTGCAACCCTTATAATCCAAAGAGCCGTTTTTACTTTCTCTCCAGCTAAATAAACTTGTTTAGAGGCAAATGTGAAATATTTTTTAAAAAAAAGACAACTTATGGTTTCTGATGTAAGAAATTATCATTTTTGAAGAACTAAAATTGGACTTCAATTTTTAGGTTTCAAATAGAAGAAATAAAACTTTTTAATGAGACATTAGATTTTCTGCTATGGGATAATGACATTTGTGGAAAATGGTATTTAAATAAAAAATCAAACACGTTCTAACCTGATGAAAAGGAAAATAGATCAAAAATATATTATTGACATTTGTAATACCACTCTGTTGTGGAAATTCAACAAAATGATTCAATAAAAATCAGCTAAAAACTGAATTTGTAATTATATTTAAAATTATTAGTTAATTATTATTAATTTCTTCTTTGAATCCTCAGGATGTAGATGCTTGTTCTAGGGTAGAACAATCGTCTACACATTTTGGGTTTCCATAAGTTTGACAACACTTACAAATCCGCAAAAAATAGCAACTTCTCTGCCTTTTCAGCCTTCCTGTTAACTACTGACAAGTCATGCTGTCTCATGCTTTCTCACAGGCTGAATGAACAGCAGATAAATTTACAGATTTCTCTTGTAACAAATTTCAAGAGCTATATGTTCTAATCCATGCAGTGATGTAATTAGTGTAACATTAAAAATGTTTAATTGTTCATGTAGTGTGAATCCCTTTGTAGGGCCTTGCAAATACAGTCCATTTATAAATGTTCAAAACTAAAATGATGTGAAATATCACTATTAGTGTTGTTTTTCTTTTCTTTTAAACACAGCTGAGAGTTTCACACGTGTAACGCTTGACGTGATCGTTTGTCTGGTGTGCCTGCTGTCTCTGATCCTTTGTGGACGCTCACTGCTACGAGGCATCATCCTGCAACAGGTAGGAGAGTTTCGTTATAACCAAAACAAAAACACCAAGAGAACCTCAAGAGAACTGCTTCATGAATGTCACATAAAACCCAAAGCACTAACAGAAAACCTGAATGGTGTTGTGTATGTGTTTGTTTGCATAAACGGAAAGTAATCTGACTATTTAAATATTTGAATTTCTCTACAGGAGTTTGTTCAGTACTTCAAGGAGACTCTGGATCGTAAAGTGTGCTGGGCGGATCGGCTTGAGTTTATCAACGGCTGGTATATTCTTCTCATCATCAGTGACATCTTTACCATCGCAGGCAGCATCATCAAAATCGGCATTGAATCAAAGGTCCTTCAGCTTTACAGTATTACTTTTTTAAACTGTGGAGTAGTTATTACTTTAGACCAACATTTAAAACAGAAAACTGCTTAGTTGATTACTTTTAGTGAAAATGAGTGGAGTGGAGAATCTCATTACATTAGGCCAAGATTTAGCTACTTTTATAAACTGTGGAGTACATATTACTTTAGACTAACATTTTCATACTTTGAATATCGGAGCAAGACCTAGAGGAACTCCTCTTAGTTTACAACAAAATTAGAAAATACCATCTACTTAACAACCCAGAACAAGAATCA
This sequence comes from Alfaro cultratus, assembly GCA_903066825.1. Lineage (NCBI taxonomy): Eukaryota > Metazoa > Chordata > Actinopteri > Cyprinodontiformes > Poeciliidae > Alfaro > Alfaro cultratus. The sequence goes on from CAEFZX010028909.1 coordinate 24,675, forward strand.
AACCTGGAGAACCAACATTTAGTTTTATCAGAACAAGAATCCAGAGAAACCTCTACTTGTTTATAAATTATGGACTATTATTCTTATCAAACAAGGGGAACCATTAGGTAGTTTTATACTTTTACCTTTTTGTCTTTGGTTTTGTTGCTTTGTTTGTATTTCCTTCGAACTGCCTTGTTGCTGAAAATGTGCTATATAAATAAAATTGCGTTGCCTTACATCAGCTTTATGTTTATTGTGTTCCTTTAGGATTATGTGAGGTGTTAGCTTTCTTCAACACAGCATTGTGATCTATAAATTTAGGTGCTCCTGATGTTAAAAATGTGTCATCCATCTTGTTTTTCTCCTGACAGACTATGTCGTCCTATGACATCTGCGCCATCCTGCTGGGGACCTCCACCCTTTTAGTGTGGGTGGGAGTCATTCGCTACCTCACCTTTTTCCAAAAGTACAACGTAAGTCATGGATCTTCTGGTTGTTCTGTAAGAGATTGTTCCTTTAAACATTTAATTTGCCTGATTTTCGCTCTCTTTTCACAGATTCTCATCATCACACTTCGAGTAGCGTTCCCCAATGTGATTCGCTTCTGCTGCTGCGTAGCCGTCATCTATCTGGGTTACTGCTTCTGTGGCTGGATCGTACTCGGACCGTACCACGTGAAGGTGAATGAAACAAACATTTCTCACATAATTGTGCTAATTATAAACATTATGATTTTTAAAAAATACTTACGTAAGTCTTTTTTAGGTAGCTGTATGGCTGTAATTTTGTTTTCATCTGACCTGAGCACATCGCTCGACTTTTAATTTTCCCCATCGACTCAGCTTTCGTCAAACTACGTTCGTGTAAACAATCTTCAGCTCTGTTTTTTGCCTTCCACAGTTTCGCTCTCTGTCGATGGTGTCGGAGTGCCTGTTCTCCCTCATTAATGGGGACGACATGTTTGTGACATTCTCGGAGATGCAGGAGAGCAGCACTCTGGTTTGGGCGTTCAGCCAGCTCTACCTCTACACCTTCATCTCCCTGTTCATCTACATGGTCCTGTCTCTGTTCATCGCTCTCATCACTGGGGCCTACGAGACCATTAAGGTGAGACACTTATCCATTCAGAACAAGAACGAAAACCAAAATCAGTGTACTCATAATGTAAGAAATAGCTTTTTCTGAAAACTGTAGCAAACACATTGTATTTCTGCATAATGTTAATCTGGTTAGAACTGAAACCAGAATTTTACTACACTGAATAAAAAAAACAAACCTTTTTTTCTCATTGTTTGAAGTTAAATCAGACCAAACTTCTCTTGTTTTAGGTCCATTAGGATTACCAAAATTTGTTCTATTTGCTAAATAGAAATAATTTTGGCACAATAACGAAAGATGCCTTGTTTATTTAATGTATTTAAACCTCAAATTAACTTAAATGTGTCAATTAACCTATCAGAAGTTACCAAAGCAATGACATCATCATCTGGGCTTAATTAGCTGCTCAACCTCTTACAGCCAGCTAAACAAGGTTGGTGGGATCAACAAACTAACTTAATCTTTGGTTACCTAGCAACTCACTCGCTCTTTGGTTACCTAGCAACAACCTGTTGAGTAACTGGCGCAGCAGCAGTTTCTGGTTTCTTCACTGTGCCTCATAACTTCTTAAACATAAAAAAACAACGGTAACAAGAGATAATCTGTAGGTAAATGTATGATCTCGAAGACATTACTATGTAAATCTCTGACATATTTATTCTCATTATTGTGGCATTTAGCAAATAGAAATAATTTAGGTAATTTTTATGATAAAACAAGAGACGAAAAAAGGTGTTGCTGTGTCTTTATTTGGTGTACATAAACTTCTGGTGTCAACTGTACATCTGATTTATCTCTCTGAGATAAATATAGCACATCAGTAGTACATAGTAGAGTACAGTGCGACTGGGAAGAGTGAAATCTATACATAACAGAGGCGGGTTGTCATTGATTTCCCCAGCACCAAACCCAGGAACCGATCCACATCACAGATCTGCACGCCTTCATAGCCGAGTGTACAGATGCACCAACATCTGGCAAGTTCAGGGGAGTGGAGACGTCTCCCTGCTCCTTCTTCTGCTGCTGTGACAGGTGAGCGCATCACTCATAAACCCCAGAAAATACTAAAATAAAAAACGTCTTTTAAGATGCACCAAACAAAATCTTACACTTAAAATTTCTCTTTGGAAACCAAATAAGATCAACATATGTAAACATTCTTCCTAACCCTGCTTCACTAAAAGGTAAACATTATCAATATTCTTTTTGTTGGGAGACCAAGGGCTTTATTAGATATTAGAAAATAAAATAGTATCTCTAAAATATGACAGATTTCAGTTTCAATTTACTTTTTCATTTCCATCTATTACAAATGGCATCAGAAAAGATACCATCAAAGAGAGAGAAATAGTACAAACATTCTTCAAATCTGCGTTTATATTTACTTATTGGTTTATTTAATTTATATGCAATTTGAAATGAACAAAACATTTGAATGAAAAGGAGTAGGTGGAAGAGAAAAAAATTCTTATCTCAAAAGTATATTTGCTATACCACAATCAACCATCCAGGTATGTATAGATATGTCTTTAAACACAAAATAGGGAATGCATGTAAAAAATAATAAAGAAAGAAGATATATTTTTTTTCAATCTTTTTTTTTGTAATTTTTTGTTACATCAGATGACAAAAAACATTTTAAAATGTGGAGTTTAAGTACATGAAATAGGATTAAAATAACCTTATGAGTCTTAAATAACATTTTGTTGTTTAGTTTAAGGTATTAAACCTCTTTTATGCTTTGACTCCTCAGAACAACAACATATGAAGACGTCCTGCTGGTGAACTGAGGATGACCTTAATAATCGAAGTACTCACCAGCCCCCCCTGCTGTCCGGCGGTGTGTATTGCACACACCAGCAGCGTTCCTGTGCGTAAAGCAGTCGGTACTGAAGAAGGGGTCTCCATCGGCTGGATCTACTGAAGGATCTACACTCTTCCTGCTGGAGCTTTCTGTTCGTTGAGAACTGAAGGACTGAATTTTTCTGAAAGAGCATTACAGTGTAGCATCACCTACGACTACCACACAAACATTTCTATTAGTTCTTATTGTTTTTAGAACAAAACTCTGTATTTGTTTTTTCTGTGTTTGTGATTCTGCATTACTGATGCAGAAGCAGCACACACTGCTAGTGCAAAAATGTTATGGAAACTGGTACTAAATGTTTTTATTTTCCTTTACTTTATTTATTTTTTTTATTTTAGAAAATTTCAGATTGAAGACAATAACAAGCCCAGTTTTATTTAGTAAAATTCATGAGATATTTAGAGAACAAAGCTTCTGTGTAGAAGCTTTATTTCTTATGAATTATGATCAGAATGATGCAGCTTCAGGATAATTTTCCTACAGCATTTCCTGTTGCAGGACAGTGTGTGTACCATGTGTTGCAGACACACTCACTCCATACTCAGACTGTGTTGCAGTTGGTTTGTCCTCCAAAGCTGTGTTTACTTTTCTTTTAAATGATGCCAAAACATTATGGAGACTGTAATACTTCATTGTGTATAAGTTAAAATGTTTGCAAATCCCCTCCGCCCTCATCGCTGTAGAGAGAGACAACACTGATGTCCATTAAGAAATTGGATCTGACTTGAATAGCCGGACTCTGATTAGGAAACAATGATGGAAAACGATGGCTAGCAATGCCTTCTCATTGTGACTCAGTTCTTTTTCTTGTTTCCCGTTAACATAAATTTGTCTTGTCTGAAACAGTTGCTCTGTTGGAGTCCTGAACTAACTAGATTTCTTCTTTTCTTGTGCGCACAAAAGTTTGAAGAGACTCAGGATGAAGACGTTTGGTCCAACAAAAGGACTGAAGTGTTTCCGCTCGTGTTCAACATATCAGCTAAATCATTTTTTAAGTTAATTGTGCTGTACTATAATAGATTTTAAAAATATATTTTAAAAGTGCCTGTTTTATCAGTGGCTTTAAATTAAGGATCAATTACTGTCTTTTATTACTAAGATGTGTTTCTGCTTGACTTTAGTGTTTTCAGTGTTGATGTGCCTGTACTATACCTCAGAGAAACACTGTTTGAATTGCTGTTCAGTCATCTGCTTTGTGTCATACACAGTATCCACTGATCACCGTCTAGTTCCTCAATTATGAATTAAACTTTCTGGGTCATCTGCGACTTCTGTCGTTTTCTTATTTAAATGTTGCTGTAGTTCTCCTGTGTTACCAGCAGGCGGAGCAATAAGTTCATGCAACGCTATTCTGCGATCAGATTTCTTCTTGCATTAATTAGAGGGTGCTTAAACATGAGGCATACAATTTTGGATTTTCATTATCTGTAAGCAATGGTCATGAAAATTACAGGAAATAAGGGCTTGAAATATTTCCCTCAAATAAATCCATATAATGAGTTTAGTTTTTAGAAAGAAGCTACAATAAAATTGAGATTTTAAACTTTTGAGCTGTAGTCATATAGTCGTATGCAGCATACATTAGAATATTATTAAAATCTAACAAAAATAAGATTTAAGATCAGAAAGTTACATCAGAACAATTGAAAAAAAAAAATTTTAATACAGAAATGTGAAGTTAATAAAAGGTATGTTTAAAATCAACTTAAAGGTTATTTTAATCTGATGAAACACAAACTAATTTATGAGATTTAACTTCTTTTTTTCTTTTTTTTGACATTTGACTGAAAATGAGGTTAAGTAAAATGTTTTTACAGATAAAGTGAATTATTTCCTCACCACTGTTGGCTAAAAAACACATTTTTGCTCCAACTCTGCAACTGGGATCTTTCTTTCTGGGAAGGTGAATTAAACATCTTCTTTTCTCTCGGATCGATTTCTCTATGATTGGTTCCATTTCCTGGTTTCTTCCCCAGCAGACTTAGGAGCAGAGGTATCACAGCTTCTCACCCACTTAAGCTAATATCATCTTCCATTATGTACTACTCCGGCTTTACCTCACGTTAATGGGTCTGTGAGAGACCAAAGGAAATGTTCGCAGCTTTATGCATCCCACAAACCCGGCTCATCTGTCTCTCCCCATGCATGGACATACAGAAGCTTTCCTCAGTGACTTTAATGCAGATTGAAAGCCCAGAGGAAGTAGCTAATTCAGAAGAAACTTAATGGTCTGTCAGCTGTTGCTTCTGTGTGCTAATGTAAGATCCTTTGTTGATCCCCAGTTTGATCTCGGTTTGAATTGAAATATGCTCCATTTGCTCAATTGTGACTCTGTGTTTGAACTGCAAGGCCTTTATACCAACAAAGCGCCTCAGATCAAAAGTAGGTGCCTGCACCAGCAAGCCTTTCCTTTTCCTGCTGTATTTGTGGGCTGAAATAATAAACTCTGCATGCACCTGAGTGTCTTTTACCGTGCAGCTGTCTGAGCTGTGATGTGTCCTGCAGCCCATACACAAAAGAATAGGAAGATCTGAAAGAAGCAGGTCTCTCTAGAAGAGCCTTTTGAGTTTTCAGCCAGTCGTAGTTCTGTTTTTGATTGGAAGAGCCCGGTTCTGAGCCACACCTCTGGGTAACAACATTATCTAGCAACATTATGAAGCTATCTGAAATGGATGGAGCCCATTAGTGTCAGGCTTTATGAGGAATTGCACAGCAAAAACACAGACTCTTACAAAGTATTTTTCAAATGCAAATATCTCATTACACTTGAAATAAGACAAAACGATCTTAAAAGCAACTTTTCACCAAGATATCAGAACTTGTTTTAAGTCAATAATTCTTAAGTTATTGAGAAAAAGCATTAGTTCCTTTGGCAGATTTTCTTAATTCATAAAAATATATCTTTTCCAACACTTAATTTTACCTTTCAGTTTGTAAAGACTTAAAACCCACAGGTATTTCCTTCTATTTCACAATTATGTTGTATTTTGTGGTAGCATGAGATCAGATTTAAATACATGGAAGTTTGTTGTAGTCTGACGAAAAGTGGAAAAGGTTTCCTTGACTGCTTGACTGAGATTGCTGTGAAACCATGGCAGATAACTACTGGTTACCAGTAACGTGTTTTATGTGCTGAGGAGATATGATATGATATGATATGATATGATATGATATGATATGATATGATATGATATGATGAACTCCACATCTCATGATTTTGCTGTTAACAAAATTGCTTTAATATTCAAAGTATGTAATGTTTGGGGCTTTTTTATTTTGTCATTTATCACTTGCATGTAACGCATAAGGGTCATAAAGACGTATCACTGATGTAGCATAACATTTTATTGCAGTTCATAAACAGTGATAAAATACTGATAAATAGTTATAACACACCGGCAGAATGTTAGCCAGTGAATGGCAGGTCACCATGGCAACCAGTCACTCCGATTTCCTATCATCCCTTTCTTTTTACGTTAAATGTCTTTGTTCTTCTTTCTCAGCATTTCAATGCAGAAAACAAGAGTTGATGTCTGAATCTTTTCACCCTAAAAGTCTTTCCAGGGAGCTGCGCGTTTCCCTCTTGTCTCCGTTTTCTGTGCTGTGCTTGTGTTTTTCTGCAGCTGCATGTTGAAGAAGCAGCATTCACAGAAAAAAGCATTTAGCGTTCGTCCATTCAAAGCTTGTACCATAGGAGAGAGAAAACTGTAGGAAACTTTGGGAACAGGAAATGAACAATGTAAACCTTACAGAGACTTTCCCATGGCTCAAGTTTCAACTATCCAAATTTCAGAAAACAGACACTCCTTTATTCAGCTCTTGCAGTTTAGTGTCTTGGATTTTTCTTTTTTGTTTAAAGCAGGAATTAAACACAATGGTGGAGTGGGGGAAAAAACCAGAAGGGAGGAGTTAGTGTGGAGAATCACTGATTTATTGAAGTGCTCAGACGTTTTGGAAAAGTTCAGTCTTCAAAAAGATTTAAAAACAAGGCTGGTGGATGCAATTTTACACCTGAAGACTCAACTGAAACATTAACTTTTACTAGAAGTGGGAATCAGTGGCGACTGGTGAAATAGATTCTTGGCAGCTTGCCATCATTAACTTTGTCACCATAGCAATGCAAAACTTTCCGGCAGTTTCTATGGCAGCAGCGAAATTCCGAGAACCCCAAAGACTTTAAATTTAGTGATCCTGATTGGTCAAAAGTTCTTCTTTTTCCCTAGCAACCACACACGATTGGCTATTTAGATTCTCTTCTGGGGCGAGAAATGTCAAGAGACTGTCAGGGGAAATTTCTTGGATGACTACTTTTTACTTTTACTTGAGTAAAAATATGCTGAAGTAGTGCTACCCTTACTCTGAGTTGGGTAGTAACTAGTTACAGTAACTTTTTTGAAAAAAAAAATTACTTTTAGGAGTATTTTTACGACGTTGTACTTTTTACTTCTACTTGAGTAATTTTATTATGAATTTTATTATTGCTACTAACTTCACCGAATGAAAAACAAACATGTTTTTTGCAGTATTTATAAGGTTTCATAAAATGTTTATTGAAAGACATGGAAAAAATATATATTTTGCCTAATTTTTTTTTATTTTGTTACTTATGATTGTAAATTTTTTTTTACCCAATTTTCTACTTAACTGTATGTATAGTTATGTAATTTTTAAAAATTAAATGATTAATTTAATCACTTTCTCAGTACTTGAGATGACTTTTTACCAAATAATTTTTTACTCTTGCTTGAGTATTTTCTTGGTTGGCTACTTCTGACTTTTACTTGAGTAAAAATATGTTGAAATAGTGCTACTCTTTTTGAGTATAACTTTGGGTACTCTGCCCATCCCGGGCCTCGTTATGAGATAATCCGCCTCTGTTTCATCCAGGCAGTGCATGGAGGCTCCCCTCTGAGTGGGCGGAGCTTCCTGCCTGGACTCTCTGACATGGAGCTCTAGTCTCATTTTGACGTCACCTTTGTTTTGCCTAAACACCTCCGTTTGGCGGCTTTGATTGGACCGTTTACATGATTTTAACTCCATATCTGTGTGCGTGTGTTTTTTTTTCTTAATCTGTGCAGACCACGCTTCTTCGTTGTTCTGCAGCTGGACGCTTCGTCACTGCCTTCCTCCTCCTCCTCTTCCTCACCCCTCCCCACCCGGGTCCATCCTTCAAGAAGCAGAACCGCCTGTCGCGGTTGAAACGTGGAGGGACGGGCACGCGGAGGGACGCTCTCATCAGGGCGCGCGGCTCCATTGTTAATTTGGTGCCGGTTTGTGTCGACATTATTTGCTTCAGAGCTGGTTCCGATCCGGACGAGCTGCTCACATCTTCAAGTGGTGCTGAAGAACAACGTCGGCGGTCCAGAAGGTAAAATTTTCTTTAGTAACGCTTTTGTCGTTTCTGTTGGGTGATTTAATGTAAGTCACGTCTCGGCACCTTGTCGTCTTTGTTTTCTCTGCTGAAAGAAAGTGCATATTGTGTTTGAAGAGGCTGTTTTTGTTTTTGTGTTACGTTTGTTTGCCTTATTAGAGAAGCCGGCTTGTAGCCAGGCGGCTTGGGTTCGGCTGGGCCGTGGTTAGGGGAGCTTTTCCTCTCCAGAAAGGACATTGGTGTCTGTCTCCGGCGGTAAAAGAGTCGCCTGCTTTGCTTTCAGTTTATTGACTAATCTCATGTGCTTCACCCTGCAGGCTCCCTTTGCGCATTATTGCTATTGTTCTGTCAAGGCTGGACCGTCCTCTTTTTTATTCTGCTAAACCAGAGAGGGGAGGTTTGGTAGTTTTTGTTTCCAGAAACAAATGGTGTTATTAAAGCTCCACTTGAGCCCCCCCTTTAAAAAAATCATAAACAATCGGCCTCCTGGGGCCACACTGAGGCCCCTTCTCGGGCCCCATTAGTGCAGCATGTGTCCCTCAACGACCTGCTTTTAGAAAATAATAACTTATTTTGTAATTAGGGATTAAACGCCCTATATTGAGTGTTTTAATGGTAAATCGTTTTGGGGAAAGTGTACCTTTCCTCATAACTCCCTGCTAAGAGTAAATCTGTCTTTCATATTTGCATCATTGTTGACTGCTCAGGGCAGAGTGAAATGGGCTGTCAGTCTATCGGGAGTACAAATCTCAGTGATGGAGAGATTTGGCTGGCAGCCTGCATTACATAATCAGTGTTGTGGGCATGGCTGGGTGTGGTTGGCAGGGTTTAGATGTGACGAGCTGCACTTCTCCTCCGGCTTTAGGCGAGTGTTTGACAGGAGAAGCCCTCCGCCGGACGTGGGATGTCTCCTCTCTTCACCTAAAACTTTACTCACCTGTGAATTGCATCCTCTTTGTGGTTATTCTGATTGCTTGAAGCATAATTTCAAATTAATTTATCACCACCTTCCTAAAATAATGACCCAAGTCTCTTTTTCTTTTTTGTCAAAACCGGTTAATTTTTTTTTTCCTAAATCACTTTTGGCAAATAAAAAGAGTTTGGCCATTATTTTAGGAAGGTGATGATATATTAATCTAAAATTTTTGGGTCCATAAAAGACAGGTTTGCTTTTCTGTTTGTAAAACTGGTGTCAAACATTTGTGCAGCAAAAATCTTTGTTCGTGCTGCTATAATTTTAAAAGATATTGTCTTTAAAAGGTCAACCAAAGCCCCACATTTACAAAATAATACAAAATTTGGTTTGTGCTGTTATAAATTTTAAGATTTTAAAAAAGTGCCCAGATATCAACCTGCCCTTCCCACAACACGTTAACAAGCTAAATTGATACGAATTAATTGTGCTGCTTTGTGAAGCTAAAATTTAAACTCTTTGTATCACAGTTGATTGACAGTTTTCGTTGACCTTTGACCCGGGAATATTTATTAATGTCTTTTAAAATGATGGCTGCAACCTGACTCTGGCGTTAAACTCTCTTTAAGCCTGAATAAATAACTTGTATTGACGTTTTAAAGTATTGTTTAAATTCTAACTTTCTGTAACGGATTTTAGTTTTAATATTTTACAATGAGCAGGCTCTGTTTTTTGTTTGGCGCGTTCAGCTGTATGTTTTACTTCATCGCAACTTTCCCTTTCAACACCTCTGTTTCCCTCTTTCCTTTTCCTGATGTCACAGCACTGCAGAGGAACTAAGGAAACATGTTTTTTTTAGGAAAACGAAAAGTAAATGGTGATAATTCAGTCATTTTGCTCTGAGTTTTTCTAATGTAGTACGTTTTGAAATTAAGGAATAAATATAATTTATGTATCTCTGAAAGTTCGTGTTCATTTTAGGGTTTCTACTGGTCTTTAGCAATCGATTAATCAGTTGGATTAAATAATTGGCACTTTCTGCAGATTTTTAGCAAAAACATTTTGTTGCGTAAAATGCAATAACATGGCATTCCTTTAGTGGGTGCTTTTTTTTATAGCCGTAAATACAAAATGTATATATTTGTACAACCTTTGGCTTAATTGCTACTCTGCTTTCTTTCAACAAATTATATTTTTTGTGTCTGTATACACCATTACGCCATTAAAGTATTATTCAATTACTAAATTAGTTGGCAATGTATTGAATGCAGTAATTCCCTATAGAATACAAATCTTCCTCGACTTGAATTTCAAAGGTTGGCAACATTTACAAATCCATCTTGTGTAGTTAAATGACTTGAAAGCTAAAATGATAAAACATATCAAATTTATTTTACTCGTTTCAGCCGTCGTCTTATCTCCTGAAAGCCTCTTCCAGCCTGAATGAACAGCAAACATGTCTTGACATGTAGAAAAGATGGGTTTCCTTTTAAACGACACATAAAGGGGCTAAGTTTGGGCTTTCTCCCTCAGTAATGGCTTCAGCACCTAAGACACGGTTCCCCCCAGGTTATTATAAGCCTGGTGGGCCGCCAGGCTTTACTTGTGCCCACACCAGGCTAAGCATTACTTATTCATTTAAGTTTTATTTTTTTTATGTTTGCATTTTTTAAGACTTTGTAGTTGGTGTTCAGATATTAGTCTTCCAATCTTTTAATAACACATAATTACAAAGTGATATTTTGAAATTTCCTGTCAACTTTAAAAAAATTTTTAAACTCAAAAACATGGCGGACCGCTGGATGAATGACTGCCTGAGCGCCCAACCACCGGGCTCAGCGGGTTTTCTGGGGGAAACCTTGTAACAGTGTTGGTGCAATGCCTTGGTAGTGTTTGATTAGGCTTGGACAGATTAGATTTTTGAGTTTCTTTCTGGTCTGTTGCTGTTTGGAGTTTATCAAATTGGGATTGGCTAAATGTTATAACATTGAGTGTAAAAGCTGCTGCTACATTTATACAAAGCTCAAGTTTCCTACTTTTACTCGTTAGTATTTTTCCCTCCTGCATTTGAAGTGTTGCATACTTCCAGGTCAAACTGCAGGAGTTTACCATGAAAGTACCAGAGCTCTGGTTAGTTAGGGTACATTTAGCACAGATGTCCTCATTGTTTGCATACTGGAGTACTTTGTATTATCGTACACACAATGTGCCTGATTCTAATCTACCTCCATGAAAACACCAGGAAGGGGAATTCTTCTTAACTGCCTCTTGCTTTTGATATGTTATGCTTCACTTTGCAAGACCAGCATAATGTTTCTCTCGGTGAGAAACGCTGAAACTTGCTGGTAACTTTCATTTCAGTCCATTTCCAACATGAGAATGCTGTTAAAAAAATCTAACCTGGATTGGAGAAAGAATCACAATTTCTTTTACATGAGTTAGAAACAGAATAAAATATGCAAATAAGAAAATGTTTAAAATGAGAAAATGTTTTTATTTCCTGGAATGAATTAAGATGCAATTATTTTTGTATACTCCTGATCAATTGTAGCAAAATAAGTATCTACAGTTAAAAATACTTTCTACTAATCTGTTTTCTTTTTAATAATTATATACCAAGAGGTGTTTAATAGGAAGTTTTTAAATTGTTTTACACCGAAAGTGAACCAGGTGAAGCTAAAGCTGCCATTTGAAGAGATCTGGGTGGAACATATTTATAGACAAAGCAGATTTTTCACCTTGAAGGCAAAATGTGCACCTTGTTTGTACAGTTTTGGTTTTATTGCTGTCCTGGGTGTGGTGCTCTTTCAGCAAATGGTAACTTTTAGAGTATGAATACTCCAGTCAACGGTTAATCGATTACTAAATTAGTTGACAATTATTTTGATGGTCTATCAATCGTTTCCTCAACCTCAATTCCTCTTTTTACTTCTGAATCACTTCTTCTCGCACACCGGAAAGGATTTGCATGGGTTTGGATGTTTGCTCTGCCAGTTCCAGAACCCAACCTGTGGAAACTGAAAGCAAACTCTCTCCCGGCTCTCTGAATCCTTTTAGAGCGCATTTAAGAATGAAATCATTAACTCTGAAAGTTTGTTCTTGTTTTTTCAGCTGTGGGATGAAGGAATGATGCCTTGCTGCAGCTCTCATCACTGTGGTTTACAGGCTGGCACTTTCCTGCCTATTAGGATAAAGTGGTAGCTGCTAGCTCTGCAGTTTCAGGAACCCAGTCTGTCCGAGACTGAAACTGGGACCAGTGCTCTATAATTATTTAACGGGTAATTTGGCCCTCTAAATGCCTGTCTGTTTACTTTCAGTTCTCTGGAAGCTCATCGTTCTGAATAAATTTTGTGCAGGTTTTTTTTTGGGGTGTGGCAGCGAATGCAGCCGGTGCCCATCTGGCCTCGGCTCACTCTGCCCGCTCACTGGGATGGTAACGGATCCGGCCCAGAGGATATCCAGTGTTTTATTGACGAACTGTCGGCTTGTTTATCGCGAAGCGGCCAATTCACAGGAGAGCAATCGGTCTTGGACCCAGTTTTATTAAAGCATGTTTGCTGTCCCAGGATTTTTTTTTTTTTTAGTTTTTGTGCCAGCTGCTCCTCCTTTCTTTTTTGCACCAGTTAATCCAGTCGTCACCCACCCCCACACCTCCCAGCACCGTGCCCGAGGCTGGATCTTTGATGCAAAGCCAGACAATAGAGCTGCTGGTCTACCATTCTCTGATGACTTCATTTATATCAGATATTTACATGCTAACGATGAGAATAGATGGACATATTCTGAAATATTACTAAAAATACAATTATTTGTGTTCAGTGTTTAACTTGGCTGTGGTCAGCCTGTGATGTTGCCAACGTTGGGTGTTTGTTTGCCGGGTTTAGGACAGATTGTAACCCAGTTCTCTGTAGCGTTTTGGGGCCGTTGCTCTGCCAGAAGCCGGGGTTACCTGGCGTTTTGTCAGCCACTCCCTTTAAGGCATGCTGGCTTCGTCTGTTCGGCTCATAGCTTCACTCAGCCACCTGCTTTAGAGCGGCTTTAACGGGATGCTAACATTCACTTAACACACCGTCTTGTGTAGATTTGATTAAGTAAATCCTCTCTAACAGTTTGCTCACCTTACTGTGGCACAGGTGAGACAAAGGCAGAACTTTCCAGATTGTAATGACCGGAGCAGTTTGGTATGTTATTCTCCAATCCACTTTTTAGGTATTATCATGCTACAGCAAGGCTGTTTATAGTTGAATCTTATAACACTGGATGATATGGCTTGAAAATAAAATCAGATTTTTTTTTTTATATCAGATAAGATTATTTTTTCTTCCCCCTCATTGCTTTATGTACTTTTAAAAATGTGAAAATGGAATATAAAAACACAATCTTAAAGTATTTTTGGTTACAGTTCTGGTGTAAATATCTAAACACTAACTGAGAATCTTCTCTGTTAGAAATAGGATCTTGTATTAAGTCAATAATTGCTTAATATTTAAGAAAAAATACTTGATATATGTGAAATTATCTGCCATATTCAAAGTTAAAATGTATTAATCTGATCAATCAGATTTTTGAATATTTTTTTGGGAAATTTTGTTTAGCGACATCATAACTCATTTTGTTTTTTATTTGACAGTTAAAATGTCTTCCAGCAGTAAGTCTTCTTTACAAAAGTAATGTTTATTGGATAAGAGAATGAGAACTTGCATTATTATGCCATTATCAATATATTGCTTGAAATTAGTCTTGCAACAACAATGTTATCATTTATCGCAATAAATATTGGGACAACTTATCACCCAACTGAATTTATTGTGCCAAGTCTGTGTGATGACTTAAGTTTCTTCTCCATCCATCCATCCATCCATCCATCCATCCATCCATTGGTGTGTGTGTGAGAGAGAGAAGCCCTCATACTGACACAACAGAAACGCCACTTGCTTATATGGTCAGTCTGAGCAGCAGGAATCTACACACAGCTTCTCATTTATTGGAGTCAACTGAAGTTACTTGAACCAGCATCAGTTTGCTTTAAAAGTTGCCTTTGAGAATCTAAAAAGGACATAAGAAAGCATTTATTTATTTTTTTTTGCATCCTGTGTTGCTGAATTTTCTCCACAGGAAGCGGGGAAAACCCCTTCCTTTCCCTTTTGTCTCCCCTCTCCGCCGGAGAATAAATTTACGCCACCTGCTTCCCGTCAACCCTTTGACCATTTGAAACACTTTCACTGGGATTTACAGTTGGGTTGAGTTTATAGCAGCAGGAAGTGTTATTTTTAACTTTCTGAGCTTGTAAAGAGGGACTGTGTGGTTCTGTAAGAATGTAAAGCTCAGTCATGTGTGGCGGTGGAATTAGGAGAATGAAGGAAGTGGATTCCACGTCTTCATGGCAGCCATTGATTGTTCAGTCACTCCTCGACATGCTGCTTCTCATCCATAAACGCGTGTTCGTCTGACCTCTCTGAGATTTAATTTGCTGCACACGTGCATGAGCCAGATGTCTCTGCCTTAGGATTCCTCATGAGAGCTGGAATGTAGGTTGGTCAGCCGTGTGTTTACCATTGCTGATGCTGAACACGTTCACTTCCTTCAGTCGCTGCAATGGCTTCAATCCTCAAATAAAAGCATCTGCCACTAATTGGAGCCAGTTGATTTTGGGTGGCAGATGCGTGCCAGTCATGACTGTGCCTGAGTCCAAGTTGTTTCAGTTTGGGAAACTTTTACTGGCCATTAAGCTGTCATGCTATACGGACTTTTCAGCACACCACCCAGCTTGGCTGGTGTGTAGGCCGGACGTCACTTTTGGAAACTAACTCGATTTTTGAGTTTATTCCAGACTTCCTAAGCATAGCAGAAGAAAATGCCAAAAATATTTGAAAGCTGAAAAAGTACTTGCCTCTTAGTTGGACTTAAATAATCTCATTATGTAAAAATTAGGTTTTTGAAAATTTTTTCCATTTGGGTCTCAACTGCTTTTAAAGATAGACCAATGTTTAAAAAAAAACAAAAAAAAAAACACCAGGCCGTGTTTTGGCAATAAGTTCATATTGAGCCGTTTTAGAAACCCACCGTCTGTTACCTAGCAACTAAAGAGGAGCTCCAGCATGTTTGCTCAGTTGGTTTTACCGCTGTGTACAATGGCTGCTGGAAAAGACACGTTTTGTTGTGGACTTACCATCCAGAGACCACTTGCTGCATTCTTGTTGTTTGTGCAGGAGGCTCCACTTTTGCTTTTCAAAGATGTATGGTTGTAATTTTGCACATCTGTTTGCAGCCGTTTTCACAGCGTATTAATGTCGAGTTGAGAAAGCGTGGCCAGCAGCAGCTTATTTGGATTTAAAGTGACAAGAGGCCCTGAAACACCTCATTCTGGAAGGAGCTTAAAATGGTCAGAACTGGGCGTGCTGTGGTGGCGTAGGGGATAGCGCGACCCACATTTGGAGGCCTTGAGTCCTCGTCGCGGCCGTCGCGGGTTCGACTCCCGGACCCGTCGGCATTTGCCGCATGTCTTCCCCCCCTCTCCTTACCCCATTCCTGTCAGCCTACTGCCACAATAAGGGACACTAGAGCCCACAAAAAAAAGCCCCCTGGTGGGGGGAAAAAAAAAAAAAAAGGTCAGAACTGAGCAGACTAAAATATCATTATCTAAGAAAATTGTTGACATGTTTTGTGATCCATCCTAACCTGTTCAAGGAAGCATAGTAGATCGTCTTTAACCTTCAGCGCCCAGAATATGGAGTCAGATGTGACCCCAGTCTGGTTGAAATGCTAGCTTGTGATTCTTGGTTCACCTTTCGCTCTCATGCAAACAGATTTCTGCTCTCAGCTCGATTTTTCAGTTGAACTAAGAGCAGAATTTTATTTTAAGAAATAACTCAATTCGGCTGTAACACACTTTTTTCACAATTTATCACTACAGAGCAGAAAGTTTAATTCTAGGGGTAGGAATCAAAGCGACAATATTTTCGTTTATCACAATCATTTCTGTGATAATTTATCATCCAGTAATTTTTTTGTGACCCATGGAGTACATTTTACATGCTTCTCATTCCTGGGTTTGTTCTCTACCCCACCCTTGTAATTTTTGTCCAACAGGAGCCATGATGTCACTCATGTGTTTACAAATTACAGTTTGCTTGCAAAAAAAGCACAACATGAAAGCAAACTGCACCAAACATTTTGCTTTTGGTCTGGACCAAACAAGCGTACAAAAGGACTTCCCTGGTTTGATTAAACCCCAACTTTGAATCCTTATTTCTCATCCATCCATTAGATTTAATTTAGAGAGAAATTCGGGTAAAAAAAATCCTCTTTGTTTAGTCCAACCGATAACTTTGGACCCTGTTTACACATTTATCAGGGCCGTAGAACAAAGCAGCTGAGCTTTAAATTAAAAACCTCATTTTTAGCTTTGTCACTGATTACATTTGGCACACCCTTTACAGACCCATTGTGCATTCCTCTGCTGTTTTGATGTGACATTCACCTGATGTAGGTCCACAGATGAAACTAATCTGACTTCAGTATCAACAAACCTCTCTTCCTCCTCCTATCCATCTGCTCGGTGCTTTCCCAACTCCTCCTGTGGCTGCAACACGCCGTAATCTCTGCCTATGATAAACGCAGCATTAAAACTGACCCATTTTATCAAACTCACTCAATCCAGCACCTTAACATGCAGAGGAAGGGCAGATGCAGCTAAACTGCAGACAGCTGTAAGATTTGAAGACAATAAATAAATTAAAGATGGAATGTGATGGATTTTGTCAATTTTATATTCAAAATAAACAGGCAGTTTTTTTTTTTAGTCTTTGCTTTTAAATAGATTTTTGATAAAGATGTCAGTTGGATTTGCATTTAGATGTTTGAGTAAAAGTTAGGGGAAATGCTTTTGCTTTGACCCTCGTACTTACTCAGTTTTCAGTTTGTTTTTAATGCCTAATGGGGCTAAAATGATTGATGCTATTGAAATAATTGTCCACTAAGTTAGTAATGAATTAATCTGTAACTGGAGACTCAAACAAGACAGTTTTTTGGGAAAAAAAAGAGCAGTTATTAAACAAAAACTGGACAGAAAATGTATACATTTTGCATTTAACTCAAGTGGCCAATTTTGTCACCAGGTTTAAATTCTGTTAACTTTTATTCTGCTTTTTCTTATGCATTTCTAACACTATATAAAATAAGCTTAAGCACTTAAAGAGAAATCTGCACAATGTGATTCTTAATCCAAATAATTGATTAGTAAAATAATTTAGTTGCTGCCCTAAGGCCTAAATTAAAAAGGCGTTACCAAGGTGTAATCTGATGAGATAGAAGTTGATTGTTTTTCCCTTACGTAATTAAGCAATCAGTTCATTCCTGTGAAGGGACATTTGATGAATTACTCCCCCTTTGTTGCACCATATTGTCAGCTGGTTGGGTTTTTCTTGTGGTGATTGCATGAAGAATGTGAGTTGGCCCAGAGTCTCTGCAGGCTGGTCTTATATCACAACCACTCCTGGCATTTGCTGCTCCAGCAGAACAAGGATTGCTGCAAAGAGTTTCTGTAGAACTGCTCAGGTTTGAACTGAACCGTCCTAACGAGTTGGTCCAGGTCTGGGAGCAAAGGGTCCGGTTTTACGCTGGACTGCCAGCGTCTGAAATTCCCAAAATGGAACCGTAAATCTGTAACTTTTTAAAGTTTTTTCAAAAGTACAAAATGTGTACAGACCTGTTCAGTAAATTAAAATATTACTGAAAATCCATTTATTTCAGGAACTGAAACACAAAGGATGTTTGCAACTTTTTGTTTCTGATGATTATGATCATTTTCTAATTGCAGCTAATGAAAGTTACATTTAAAATTACACTATGACATCACACCAATAAAAATGTACATTTAAAAACAAAAATGTGGGTTTAATACCTTCTTAAAGGGTACTTCTGTTGGGTGGCTGTAAATGAAACTACCAGACAAGAAAATAAATGCATGTTGGCATTTAGAGAATTGTTGCTTCTACTAAAATCACTTTCTCCAAACGATTCAGAAGAAGATTGATAAAGATCCAAATCATTTCCTTGAAACCTGGATTACAGCTGTTTATATAATGTTAAATTGTACAAGAGGCATCAGAATCTCTTCATAGGTTATTTTCCTCTTCAGCTGGAGGACCACTAACATTAAATTTATTTAGTTCTGTATCCTGGTTTCTTTTCCATCTTCCTCTACGTTTCTCTTTCTATCTGTAATTTTAAAGGTTAGCATGTAGCCACAGTTGCTTCAGAGTACAAATGGTTGATTAATTTGTTGAGGAAACAAAAATGTTTTTTTTCCCCAAGGTCAAAATTAACTTTACAGGGGCTCTGCACTTCTTGCCAAAGAAGTGCAGCTTATTTCTGCTGCTGGAACGCCTTCGTATCGTCTTTGGATGAATCTGTGTTCAATTTCTACGTCAGACTTTATTTTTTAGTAGCTAAGATGCTAAAACTTAGACTGGTGAGAAAAATAAAGAGAGTAAAGTTACATAATGTGAGTTAAATGATTGACTCAACCTTTCTCAGCTTAACCAGGCTAACAGATTCACGACACAAGAAGTTACACAAGCATAGCTATGACTAGGCTGTACTTGAATAAAATTTATTTTGTGATTCAGCTCCCATAAATTATTCACAACAGCTTCCTCTAGTGCATTTTTCTTCCAGTCTTCCTCCTAGTTTTATCCCTGTTTTTCTGAACAATCGGTTAAAGAAACGATAGGAAAATGTCTATTTATATTTTAACAAATTGAAATGTAAGTCGCACTGCAGAAACAAAATCTTACCAGGTATTTTTGGTCTGGTTTTATGTGAAAATATTTTAGTTTTCTCTTCTTTCAAATGTACCAAATTACAAGTAACTTTTTAACGAGATGTAGGAGCTTGTTGTAAGTAAATAATCTCTTAATATTGATTTAAAAAGTCCGACTTCCACTGACGTATTTCACTTATAATATGAGGAAATATCTTTTTAGAATTGAAATCTGCCCGGAGAACTTCTATGTTAACTTCAATACTAAGCAATTATATACTTAAACTCTTATATTGTGTTGAAAAGTTACTTGTAAGTTAGTTTTGACTTATTTCAAGATACCTGTACTACAAAGTAGACCAAAAATACTTGGTATTTATTTTTGCATTGCGGATGATTAATGCATTTTCCCTGAAGTTCTGCCTCTTTGCTTCCAGCACACAATCCAGTTTTTTTCCCTCTTTTAGTTTCCAGATGCCTCCAGATGTTTTTAGGGTTAGGAATGTTTGTTTATTAGGAGTTTTTGTTCATTATTGTCTTACGATTACATGTTAGAGTCTCACAGTGGGCAAGCTGTTTGTTATTTGCTGCCAACTTGTTCGACTCACTTCCTGCTTTTTCTTTCTCTCCCACACTCTGAGAACTCTTGATCATATTTGGTCTTTCCTTTAGATTTTTTTTTAGACTCTTTGTTGCACAAATTCCTTCCAAGTTCAGAGCAGTACTTTATGGAGTATTGTTGTACTTTGGATAGCTTGAAGATAATTTCCTTTCCTCTCTCTGCAGGGCACTAAAGTGTTACAGGAACTGGCCGGTGTGACGCTCCACACTGAACATACCAACCTACGAAGGGGATGAAGCCGGATGGAGCTACTATGGAGACCCCAGAGCTCGGAGAAGCTGCTGCCGCAGCGGAGCGCTCATCTCAGGAAAACGTAAACGAGGAAGCCCAAATTCAACAGGAAGCAGCAGCACCTGCAGAGACTCAAAAGGCCAATGGGAAGCCCTTAGCGGTGGATCCCAAAGTCAAACCAAAAGCAGCTGGAAGTAAAATCCAACCAACATCCTGTGCTGGCGCTGCTGGGTCCAGCTCACGGCCGGGAACTGCTTCACACCGCACAGAGAGCGATATTAAATCTTCCTCTGCAGGGAGGAAAGCAGCAGCAGCAGGAGGAGTTGCAGCATCAAAACCCTCGGCTGCAGGAGCTGTGCCTAAAAGACCAGTAGGTGTGCCAGCAGTTTCATCCACAGCTAAAAACCAATCGAGAGCTTTTGACAGGAAACCAGTCGGACCCGTCAAGACTGCTGATGCAACAGTAACCAATGGTACCAAACTGAGAGTGGCACCCAATGGCATTAGTAGGAAACCAGCAGCTGAGGCTGCTAATGGAGCTAGACCAAAAACCACAGGCAAGTCTTCTCAGTAAATTAAAATCAAAGGTTTGTGATATGACCATTGCTTCATTGGCTTTTTTTTTTTTTTTTTTTTTTGTGTAGCTGCTACTAACAGACCGGTTGCTTCGGTCGCTCCAAAAACAAACGCATCAACCACAACGAAACCTGCCGCTCCGGCCTTGTCAAGAACAACAAGGTATGGGTCACATTTTCCGCTAAGCAGATGTACGACTTCATATCGTTTAAAGTCGGGGTCAACATGATAAAAGTTGACTCGACTAGTGAATGTAACATCTTAGAAATGCAGGAGAAATCACCTCACAGCAACTTAGAGGCTTTATTTCCTCTTTTCAGCTGAACAGAAGTTTGTTATACAGAGTAAAAGAGGGGAAAAAACATTTTTCTGGACTTTCAGCAGCAGATATCCTGGCCATTGTCTTCCTGTGAAACTGCTTGATTCTAATCTCACTTCCATCACAGTGAATGGGCTTTCTCCCATTGAATTGAATTTCAGCAAGACCAGTTAGCAAACAGAAGAAGTTTTGAACGACGATGTTGATTCTCTGCGCTGTTTTAGAATCGCAGTGTGCCTGTCGTTTTGCCCGTGGCAGAGGAGGAAGTGAACGAAGCTGCTGAGTCTGTGTTGGCCACGCTTCTAAATATTGAATCAACTTTAGTTCGGCTCAATATTTCTCTCTTTGCAGAAAGATTTTTTCTGATAAACTTTATAGCAGGGGTGGGCACTCCTGGTCCTCGAGTGCCGGTCTCCTGCAACTTTTAGATGTATCTCTACTTTAACACACCTGAGTCAAATAATGAGGTCATTAGCAGGATTCAGGAGAACCTGACTGCACTGAGGAGGTGATTCAGCTATTGGATTCAGGTGTGTTGGACCAGGGAAACATCTAAGAGTTGCAGGACACTGGCACTCGAGGACCAGGATTGCCCACCCCTGCTTTATAGCATCGATCTGGCCCATTAAATAGCCAAACGTTAGCAATTGAGAGAATTTCTTCCTGGAGGCGTGGACTCCGAAGCTTTCAATTTTACCCAATTGCTGAGACCCTCTGTATGATGCAAAGGAGCAGAGCGCTGAACTTCTGCTGCTGTCAAACTGGACTCTGACTGTTTTTCCTCAAACTCTGGTGGTTACTGATGGGTATATTATAATCTTGGACAGCTGCTGCATCTATAGGAGTCAAATTGACTACAATTGCACACATTGGGACTTTATAAACTAAACTTATCGTAAATGGATCACCTTTGATTCACCCACCTGCTGCTCCAGGCGTCTCTCCCTCAAGGTGTAACCGGCTGCTCTGGTGACTCTGGGCAGCGGCGCAGACAGTAGGGAAAGATTGTCAGATCCCCAGAACGTTTCTTAAACTGTGTCCAGATTTGAGTTGTATAAAAATATAAAGTAATTTACCAAAGTTGTACTGCAAACTCTGACAAAGGCTGTCGAAACAAGGCCTGGCCTGGTGTCTGGCTCTCTTTCATCCATTCAGCTGATCAGTGCCAAGCTTTTGACCTGTTGTCTCTGTTTTTATAACAAGACTGACGACAAACTCGCCTAGATTTTCATCTTTTTGAGTAAATCAGTTTTGTTGCGTGATTTCGACTTGTCGACGTGAAAGAAGCAAAATAATCGACTAGTAGGTTCAACCCGTAGAGCTCAAACGCCTAAACGCTTCATTAACACTTTGTGAATTTGTCTGAAGGACAGGTTTTTAAGTCTTCCTTGGACATTTTTAATGTCCAGACTTTATGAATGCTTCGTCTTTATGCGACGAAAAAAGACCTGTGATGGACATCTGCTGGAGTGTTAATGAATCGGATTCTCTTCAGCTACATGAGTCACATCAGCAGAAATGATCTGAGACGTCGAGCCTTAACGCAGCATGTGAAACTGAAGAACCAATGCTTTGTCCCTAATAACCCCCCTAGCAGAACCAGAACCAGACCCACCTCCCCAGGGCAGAGAGCTGTTTACTTGGATCATAAAACCCCTCATAGTGGGCCAATACTCTTGGACTTCTTTTTGAATTCTGTTTTTTTTTTTTTTTTTTCCATTTTACACAGGATGTTGTTTTTGGAATTGACAGAAAAATTTAATATTTTTGTTTGCTTCATGTTTTCCTTAATTAATTAGTTTTTTTGTTGTCTTGTAGATGTAATTTCTATTACATTAAAGCGACGGTTTTCCACAGAATGTAATGTTCTGTGTTGAAACTTGATTAAATCCTGCCGTCTTCCCAGCACAGGGTCACTTGATTCCCATTTTCCTTCAAGCCATTGCTTTCTTTTAAAAATGCTCATTATGTTCCCCTCAGCAACACGCTCTAGAGCTGTAACATGGACAGTAGATGACTGTGGCGAGGAACAATAACTGCATTTGGACAAGAGAAGTCAAAGGACAAGATTATGAAATGTTTCAGCTGATGCCTTTTTTTTAGGATGGTTTTTCTGGTTTTTGTATTTATGATCCTTGCTCCAAATCAATTTCCCTTATGAATAAGATTGATCAGATCAGAACCGTTTGGTCACTCAGACGCCCTCAGTCATCCTTGCTATCGATGTCATGAGTTTCCTTCTTGATATCGAACTCCAATCTAAAAAATATGATCTATTTCTTAACAATTTGTTTTAGTACAATGTTACGTCTGGTTTTACTTCTAATGTGAAATTTAGATGGGAGCAGAGATTTTAAATTTGGTCAACCTTGAGGGAAAAGCAAAACATTGATCTGAGATCAGTTTTTTTTTTTCTGGTTTAATATGTTAATGTTTTAACTATGGAGCTATATTATTGCCTGAAATTTTGTTAAAACAATATTTGAAACTGAAATATATTTAAAATTCTTAAAAATAAAAGATTTGGACCTGAAAGACAAGTTTTTGAAAGTGTATTGAATCCTGACTGATGGATTCAATGGATGGACCAGCTGATGGATGTACCAGCTGTGCAAAATATTCCCAACTTCTGGGAAATTTAAGTCTTTAAAACATCTTCATTGAATGATTGTTGAACTGATAGAAGACGCTTATGTCAACAGAAATCAGTGGAAAAAATAAAATGACAATTTTCAGTTCATGTTGGACATTTCATGCTAGTAAAGTAAAGCAGAAGAACCCCATAGTACGGTTCTTCAGTTCATAAAACTGAATTTATATATATATATCTTTTTGAAAAGTAGGTTTTACCTGTTTTATTTTAAATTTTTTAATCTTTTCTCTCTGTTTCAGTTTCTTTTTTGTAAACTTTATGGCCCCAGTTTAGTTCCATATTTAACCTGTTATGCCAGACGGTTCATATATAACCAGTGGAGTTTGTGCTTTTCAATGGAGAGGATTCCAGGAACAAAGAACTTTAGAAAATAATATTTTCATCCAATCATGCATCAGTCAGCTGAATATTTCAGGGCTTTGTTTTAACTTTGCCCTGCATCAGTCATGCCTTAGATTGCGCTGATACGACAAACCAATCTACGCTCCAATCTGCCTCGCAGGGCAGAGCTGCTTTAACTGGGAAATTCATTTAAAGGAGGACAAAAAGTAAAATCCTACTTCAGATTTAATAAGTGGAGAACAGAACGGATGGAATATTTGTTCCTTCAACGTAATTTAAGATCCTGAACTCTAACAAGCATCGTGTGTTGGAATTACAGAAGTTATGAAATGTTTGATAAATGTTTACACTGATAAAGTTCAGCTTCAATATTAGGGCTGAAACAATCGGTTATCGAAATCGTTGAATCGTTAACTGTAATATAAACGAAAGAGCAGTTTGTCTACAAAAAATATGTACATTTAGTATTTAAGATGAAAAGCATCTTTTGTACATATTTTACCCAGAACTTCTCTAATATCACTTGTAGCTTCACCCGTTTCAAATTCTGCAAAATAAGTAAATGTCTGATTAAGCAGCTTTTCAACATGTTAGCCCTCAGTATTATGTGAAGCAGAAAAAGTTTTCACATCTTGATTTTCCAACATGACTTTATTTTTATCTGCAGATGAATCTTTTGCTTCAATTTACCAAACGTTCTCTACAGGAATGCTGTCATTGCATTTCAGACATAAAGATATTTCCTATTTAAAAGAGAAATTTATTTATTAGCAATTTTTTAATGAATTGAACTTTATCAATTTTTCATCAAACATGTAGTACATTTCCACACTTAACATAGCACAAGCTAAACTGGAGTAAATAAGAAAATAAAAAAAGAAAAAGATTATACAAATTAACACTAACAGAAACTACACACATAAAATAATAATGCTGTATAACCCAGATGCATCTAGATAATTATAGCCTTCCAGTAAATTCATTCAGTTAAATTCATTTAATGCATGCATATAAAAGGTTAAGTATTAAAATGAGTGCCAATTTTTATATCCTTTTAATCGTCAGAAT
This sequence comes from Alfaro cultratus, assembly GCA_903066825.1. Lineage (NCBI taxonomy): Eukaryota > Metazoa > Chordata > Actinopteri > Cyprinodontiformes > Poeciliidae > Alfaro > Alfaro cultratus. The sequence continues at coordinate 49,480 of CAEFZX010028909.1, forward strand.
AATCAGTTATTACAATAATTAGCTGCAGCTCTAATCGTTAGTTTGTTTGTTTTTTAATGAACAGTGTAAATTCAACCGAACCACAGCAGTATATTTTGGATTTTTCCTCGTTTCTGCTTGTGAGAAGTCCAGTGTGCTCTGTGACGGTTGCTGGCGGCTGCTAGGCTGCAGAGCTTCCTCTGAACTCTCCACTGAGCCGCTTTAGGCATTCGGTCTTTGTGGAGGAGACGACAGATCACCCACACAAGCGTCAAGAATGTGTGCTGCTCTCAGGACAGAGTAAATCTGCTGGTTTTGGACGCTTTACAAGCAAAACAAGGCTCTGCGTTACACTTGAATATCTAGCGTGCGCTGAAGCATGGGAAAACAGTATATTTGCAAAACAAAGAATATATTTTATGCTTTTAATTTGAGCCGTTTAATAGTTTGGAAAACTAGTTAACTGGTTTATTTCCTTCCAGTATGTAAAAACCATAGCAGTCACAGACGAATGGTTTTTAGCTGTTAAAATACTCCTTCTGCGTTTAATAATTGGCAACCAAATTGATGTGGTTGCTTTGTTTTGTGAACAATAAAAGTGTAATATCATCTCTTGTAAACACACTCAGCCTGGCAAATCATACGATCAACTGTGTTGGTCATTCAGGACCTGCTGTTTATCATTAAAGTTTCATAGATGACTGTGAGGCTCATGTTCCTTTCAGTGGTGGTTTGTAATGATTTGGACCTTCTGCTGGCAGGAAATGTAATCTATACTAAAACACAAACACAAGCGCCAGTCAACACCCGCAGGCCGCGTGCGGACAGCCGGCATTAGCGAGTCTTTCCTCGCTGCCATCAGTCAGATTAAGGCTTTGAATTATTTCTCCTCATGAAGCGATAACTTGATGCCCTTGCCTTCAGGTTCACCAAAGAACAGGGTCCTTACAGAAGTCGGGGGTTAGTTTTGTGGCGGCCATCTTGTTTCTATTTAGTAGAAGGAGATGATGGGCTAAAATTTTTAAAAACTGGCAATTTGTGACAGTCTAAACTATTTGATTTCTGATTGGTTAAATCTTAACACTTTTTTTTTAGTCATTCTAGTTTAAAATTTTCTTCTACATTGTACCAGGATTTTTACTTGCAGATTTATGCTTTCAACTGTCCAACAAGATTCAAGTAAATCTTTGTTTTATTTGTTCCCACCAATGGGGGGGGAATAAAAATAATCAACACTCTTTCGCCACAATACAGTCAGTTTAAATCAATCGCGTAAAGAAAATTGGCAGATCAAAATATGGACAAATGGTTCATGTTGTCCCCATTTTATGTTTTTCTGAAGGCTGAGATCAGTTAAATAAGACAACTGGGCCAGGCCAATTAAAACTTTTAAAAGTCCATTTTAATTGGTAAAGAAATGGGAAGTCAATGGAGAGATGATGGATTGGAGTGTGTTTGTGTTTTTTAGTGCTACCTAAGCTGAGCTGCAGGATTCTGGACAGTTTGGAGTTGATGGAGAGAAGAGTGATCCAGACAGCTAAAGCACATAAATCACTTTTCTTTTTTTCTTTACCCCAAGACCTTTGATGGGTATATATGACTTCACTTTCACAAGAGCACATTGAAACTGGTGCAAATGATAAGTAGTACTCCTGCTACACAAAGCATACTTGAAATTTTCAAAAACCTATAATGGCTTTGGTGCATCTTTCTCTGACAGAGCAACTCACACAGATGGTGTCTAAATTTGGAGTGATCTTCTTGCAATTGGTGGGCAAATTTACTAAAAACAACTTTATTTAGGACTGGAAATGCACTAAACTGCCATCCTGGAGAGATTAGGTTCAGAGTAAATGCATTTTTGTTTGGGTAAAATTTGAGGAAGGCATCACTAATTACAGTCAGTAATGGCACCTTTACCTTTTTATTGTGTTTATATTTATTTACGTCCTCTTTATATCACAGTTTTGCCTCTCGGAAGAAAATCAAATGTGACTGACATCAATGATTCCACTTTCTTTAAAGCTCTTTCTTCCTTATTGAGTTTGTTTTATTGTCTCTCTATTTCCATGGCTGCAGGCCGAGGTCAGCTCCGTGTCAGACTGGCTTTGAGCGGTTTTCGCCAAACTAAAGTCTGGTTCTACGGTCTAATGGGAGCCAATTAGAAAATGCTGCCGCTCTGACTTCATGTCTGTACAGTGGTTGTCTGATCTTGGAGGAACAAATGGTCATTGTAATGGTTGATTGTAATGTGGGAGCGGCATCTCTTTGCAGGCATGCTGCCCCGCTAAAAGCCATCAAAGTCAGTGTTGTCCCAGATTATTCCTGCTGCAACTTCCACATCAGCGGACAAAGTCAAAGGAAATGTAATGCAGATTATTGACGTTGATCTGATCACTCAATTTCTGAAGCAAACTTGGTGCACTTGGTTGGAAAATGATGCCATGGATGTTACTTGCAGGCCTATGACTTCCTGATGATAAATGGGAGAAGGTTTAAAGTTCTCTGAAAACCTTTTGTTGATCATCTAATTCAAAAAGAGGGCAACCTACATTTGCTACACCGTCAATCTCATCAGTATGAGACACAAATGTTTTTGATAATAAACTTTGGACACAGGACCTTATTTTGAGTGGATGCATCAAAAAGGTCCTGACAATATTCAAAATGTCTTTATTGTTTTTTAGCAAATTTTCCATGGAAAGTTGAACTTCCTCTTACAACTTTGAGCTATTTTCCAATTAACTAATTCTTCAAATAATCAATTCTAGGCAATTGTTCTACCAAAAAACTTTTATTTGTACTTTTTTATAAGATAGTTTGTTTCCTCCAGCATGTCAAAAGTGAATAAATTTGGCTCTCCTGTTGATACATTTATAGATTTAAAAAAGCTGCATTTTCAGGAAGTCAAGTAACTTTTTTTTTGTTCTTTATGGCAACAAGGAATAACTCTGTTCAGAGGGAAAGTTTTAAAGCCTTTTAGCCAAAAGGTAATAAATATAAAATATAATTTTTATAGGTTGCAGCATTTTCCTCCGCAGCGCGCCAGCTTTTGCAGAGGCTTAGTAATAAACCATTTACTCTGCTTCAGGTGCGTTAAACCAGAAAAATGTCTGAAATAAATGGGACTGGTTTTTGAGGACTGGAACTGGTAACGGTCAATTTATTTTTATTTACCGTAGAAACTCGATGATGTCAGACTTGGTAATAAAATGCAGCGAAAAGCATCGTTTCCATGCAGTTCTAAAGTTTAGAGTTTGATTTTTATTATTTTTCAGGACGGATAGATTTAAGGCCTGCCCTGTGGTGTAGTTGGTTGCACTGTTGCCTTGCAGCAAGAAGGTCATGGGTTTGAATCCCGGGCCAGAATCGTTCTATATTGAGTTTGCATAGATGGATTTAAAAAAGAACAGTATGAAACACTGGTTTTGTTTGGGTTTTTATGACTTTTTCCTCTGTTGCCTTTTCTAAATAGCAGAAGTCAATGATGCTTAATAAATGTGGTTTTTACGTTAAATATTAAATTAACCAATTTTTTCCCTTTTTAATTGCCAAATCTCACATAATCAATGTATCCAGAAGTGTTTTGACTTCTTACTAGTTCAAAACGCAAACATACAGCAGATTTTCAACCGTTTTCTTGAACTCCAAAAGAAGCACTTAGAAATGCAGTTATTAGTCAATTTTGCGATTTAAAAGTTGAGGTTCAAAAGTTCACACTCTCTGCTTTAAAGAATCTGGGATACTTCATACCTGGTTTAACACGTCCAAGATTTGTGGATTTTTGAATAACCTGATTCAGTTTTGTCCAGATGCCACAAAGGCAGCCTCATGTTTAATTTATTTGTCAAATCTGTAGGATAAACGTAACTGCTTCAAATGTTGAAAACTAGAAATGGACGTCTCGTAGAGAATATTGTAAGTAAAATGCGCCAACCGACAGCCTCGGTTTCTTTTAATGTTTTCTACTCCTCCTGCTTTCTTTTGATTTACTTCAGACAAAATGATATTTCAGATGTTATCCTTTCACCTGTTTTTCTTTTTCAGTTCTCTTTATTCTTCATCTCACTGGAGTTTGCAGGTGAACATTTAACAAAATGTTACATCCTTTCTGAAAAATGTATTTCCTTTCAGGCCTGCTGCAGGTCCCTCAACATCTCGAGCAACATCCACCTTTTCAAAGCCGGCTGCTGCAGCAACGACAAAGATTTCCACCACTGCAACTTCAAGAGCTGCTTCTTCAAGAGCCGCTGCACCGCCATCTGCTGGCAGGAGTGCAGGAGCACAGCTGAATAAAAATCCTCCTGCTAAGAAAGGTGAGAAGGTCATGCGGAGCAGGTTTTTCTTTGCTGTAATGATTTGCTTTTGATTTATGTGGTAAACGGAGAAAATACTGCAATAAGTCAGTAAATAAATTGGTAAAATAAGAAAAGCTTCTAATATTTATGACTATTTGTCTATTCACTGACTAGAGGGGAATGTGAATCATTCATAAAAAAATGAATTTTTAAGTAAACCATAGGTTTACTTAAAGATAAATTTATTTATTTTTTCTGTCTAAAGTTAAATCAGACCAATCTTGTTTTAGTTTAGTTAGAACTGGCAAAATTATTTCTACTTACGAAATGCCATAATAATGAGACGTCTCTTGATGTCTTGAAATCAGAAGTTTACATACATTGCATCAGTTTTTCCTCCAAATGTAACGATGATCAATATGGCCAAACAGTTCCACCTTAATAAAGAAAATATTTTACCATCTTATGAATTTAAATTAATGTTTTCCAATTTATTAATATAAAATAACTGTACATGTATTTATATACAGTTTTTGCTAATGCTTTTTTCTGTAAATATAAAATTGTTTTGCCTTTTTTACTCCAGATGTTAGTCGACCACCTTCTGCTGCAGCTGCCAAGAAACCCCTCACAACAACACCAACAGCATCGCCTGTGGCCAAAAAGAAGGAAACATCCAAAACTACAGCTACAGTGAAACCAAACTCTGCTCCAAGGGCAACCCAGGCAGCCAATCCGAAAGCATCGTTGGGCAAAGTTCAATCTGTGGCAAAACCGACCCAAGCGAAGAAACCTGCAGCTGAGGCTCGCTTGCCTCCGTTGACCAGACCGCCGCTTGGCCGAACTCCACCCTGTTCTCCAGCAGGCAGACCTTCGACCCCTGCAGCAAAACACGGAACCAACAAACCGACTCAGACCGTCTCGCCTTTCACACAGAAAGCTGCGAAAGTTGCGTTGCCTGTTGCCGAACCGCAGATTGCAGCTCCTTCAGCGACAGCAGCTGAATCTGTTCAGGTAGCAGACACTGTAACCGAGGTTACCACAGCAGCTGTAGTTTCTGCTGTCGAGGAGGTCCAAACCCAGCAGGGAAGAGCTTCAGAACCAGAGGAGGTGGCCCAACCCATCAACACGACATCGCCACCAACAGCTCCTCCTTTTCGGGAACAATCTGAGGACCGTGCCGCGGCGCTTCCTGAGCCAGAGCAGCTCTCTCCCCCAGCCAAGCCTTCATCACCAACTGTGGCCTCTTCTTCTGCTTGCCTCCCTCAGGAAGCGGATCAAACCGCCTCTACACCTGCAGTCAACCCAACAGAACCAAGCACCGCTGCACAGACGGCAGCTGCTATTATTAATCTAAACGAAGAGGAAGATGAGGAGGAGCGCGAGGGAAGCCAGTTGGTGTCTGTGTCGGAAATGAGCGGAACCACACAGCCGACCGAAGAGTCCCGTCCCGGATCCGGCGGGCCGGTCGGCAGGGCCGCCTGGAAAGCTGGAGGCGCCTTGCTCTCGGAATTGGACTCCGAGGATGTGAGCGGGAGCCAGCAGGGAGCGTCGGAGCTGAGCGCGCCCGGCGTCCTGGAGGGCACGGAGAGCACGGACGACCTGGGAGACGGCAGCCTCAAAGGAGCCATCGACATAGAGTTGGCCTCGGTGGGTTCCCCCGACTTCGAGAAGGTTCCCGACATTCCCACCAACGAATTCGAAGACGAAGATGAGGACGACAGCGACCGGGTGTGCGACATGGAAGTGGGCTCGGAGCGCACCGATGAGCCACGCAGACTGAGGCATGACAACGATGTGGACGAAGATGAGGACGATGATGACGTGGAGATGGCAAGCGAAGGTGTGACGGAGAGCGGACTGGAAAGCTACGGAAACGCGGATGAGGACGACTTTGCGGAGGATAACTTAGATAACTTGAACCGGGTCCTTCAGCCGCTGCCGCCACCACCGGTGCTACCCTCCGCCCCAGCGGCCCAGTGGGATCAACCCAACCCGTTTGCTTCTCCGTGGGAGGAACCGCCGCAATCACACATTCCAGAAGAAACTAAAGCCTCTGCAAACTGTGAGGCTTTAGCTCAATCCGCAGCGCAGACCTGGCTGGACGTCGGATCTGCACCTTCTGCTCTTGAACAACAAGATGTCTGCCATCATTCATCGGTGCCAAACGAACCTCAGAACGTGGAACCGGTGGGTCCAGCTCCGGAAACGGCCCAGGGTGACCAGAACCAGGAAGGGAAGCTCCCAGCTCAAGTTTTTGAAGCTTTGGCGCATTTATCACAGCCGGACGGAGACTGCCAGGACGCTCAGGTGGAGAGAGGAGACCAGGAGGAGGTAGGGATGTTGTTGATTAACGGTTTTAGATTGAAATGAGTTAAAATCGATTTACTAATAAAGTCCGTTTAGACATTTTTTCAGTGTTGTAGATGGCCTCACAAGGCACCGATGTTGATCGTTAAGCAGAGCCAGCTGATGGAGAATTAAAGATGGCGGGGATAGAGAAACGGTCAAAACAGAGTCCGGTTTGGGATATAAAATGCACTTTATTCGGTTTTGTTTTGAAATATAAACACTTCACAAGCTCATTAAGTTATTACCTTAATATCGCTCATTCATCTTAGCTTTATGGCGGAGCAGCGTCAACTTATAATTTAAAAATTACTTGTCTGATGACGAAAATGCAGCTGACTTTTTTGCTGACGTAATGCAAAAAAATGTGCCAATAAGCAAGGTTGATTATCGAGGGCAGTCAACAGTTTTAACATTCTTTTATTTCAAACGCATAAAAAAATGAAGAGTAAAAAAAATACATAAAAATATACGACTGTGTATTAGAGACACTGTAGAAAGAAAAATGAAGTTGATTTCCACCAAAAAGCTAGGAAATTTAAAATGTGCAAAAAAACCCTCATAAATGTTCTAGAGAAAAACATTTTCAGCTCATAAAGTTAAAAAAAATTAAATATTTGGACATTTTCTGAGTTTTTTTTCTCGCACATTGACTTTTGGAGCTCTGAAGTGTCCATGGTTTTTCTAGAAAATTTTAGATTAATTTCAAAACTGGGTTTTTGGGCAGAAATTTATGCCTTTTTTATTTCTGCCTACTGTAGTTACTGTACTTGTCCAAAAAGGAGTAGAAGTTCACTATTTTTTATTTTAATTCTCAACCATTTATATTTATTTTTGAATGTACTCTTAATTCTTCAGGAGTATCCACAGACTGTATTTTTATATGAATATCTCTGTTCATGAGCAATTGTTTCACATTTTTCCAACTTTTATTTTTCCATTCAGTAGGGTAAGAAATGCCCGTTTTGTTACATTTTATAAAAAATATCTACATTTAATGTTAAAACCACAATGTTCTTTTTTTCTTTCCCAGTCAGTGTTTTATACACCTGACACAAAATGATGTAAAATCTACAGATGCACTGATTTATCGGTGCCGATTTCCTTAATTTTGGGAGACTGGTGATCGGCTGATGCCATTAGGTGACGCTAATCTTATCTATTGATCTTATCGATGTCGGCAAAAGTCTAAAAATCATCCACTGACCTCTTCTGCTCTCCCATGGGAGAGGTTTGACGAAGAGACCGGCCCACCAGGTCATGCATCTCTGTATGTTTGCAGTTAATAGCTGTTCCCAACTCAGTGACTTTCTTGCTATATGTAGCGACATTTCAGACATTTTTTTTAAAAGTAGTACCGGCCAAAATCGGAGTCAGCAGGCCAAGCTTTTTAAAGATCAGCCAAAAAACTGCAATCGATGCACCTGTAGTTTAAACGTCATCTTAACCCTTCATGTTATGGAAAGACAGTAAACTTTCTTTGTACAAATGAAGACTCTTTAATAAAACTTATCAAGTGAAGTCAAGACACTTTAAGTAATTGATAACTTGCATCCCTAGGAGGAGGAAGAGGCTGAACCTGAAACTCTGCCTGCTGATGAAGTTCTTGGCGGCCCCTCGACAGCGCCGACGTCCAACCCCTCCTCTTCCTCTGTAACGGAAGATGAGGCGAGCGACACGGAGGGAGAAGCTCAGCTGGACGAATCGCTGAAGTGCCCGCCAGTCTCCAACCTGACTTTCGACATGCAGCCTCCGCTGCCTCAGCGCTGCCTGTCCACCGTGGAAGAGGGAGAGGAGGTGGAGAGTTTCATCGCCGACGAAGCCACTCCACCTTCAGCGGCTTCACTGGCGTCCTACAACTTCGACTCCGTAACCACAGCTTCCAACTCCAACTCCAACGCCCAGTCCACCGGCGAGAGCTGCATCAAGAGCCCCGGCATCTTCTCCCTGGAGGAGCTTCCGGAGGAGGCCAAGGAGCCGTGCCTCAACCCGGAGCCTGACGCGCAGAGCCGTGCCGCCGAGTACATCGAGTGTGGGAAGCAGCAGGAAGCGGAGGCAGCCGAGCGCATCGAGACGGAACCGCCTGGATCTGAAGACGCCACAGCGAAGCCGGAGGAAATCGCAGAAGACATCCAGCCCCCGTACTATTCGACTATCTGTGAAAAAACTGAGGACTCTTTTGCAGGTAATGTATAGTAGCAGAGCTCGCTAACTCACCTTTGACCCCTCAGCTTCCTCTCTTCACCGTAGTGATAGTTCCTGTCTGTATAAACCTCTGGGGGTGGATGTATTCAAACCTGAATCGATGAAAATCAGAGAGCATAAAAAAAGAAAAACGCAGACCGCATTGGCACTTCCTCTGTCATATTTAAACTCGGAGCATTTGTCTTAAGTAAGTCCTGTATGTGCAATAGCTTGGTGCGTCTACCTTTAATCGACGTGCGCTGGGTTTTTGGTGTCTGTTTTATCTGATGCAGAATCATGTGGCATGGATGTGACTCATCTGTTTACAGTGAAAACATATCAAAACAACTGTGGAATGAATTGTTTAACACGTTTCCATGCACATTTATCATTGTACGTTTTTTAATAAGCAGAACTAATAAGACTGTTTGCTGTTTTGAAGCTGCTCTGACTATACATGGGTACTTTTCTTTAACCAAGTCTTTTTGCACTTATGATTGTACCAACTTCTTCCCCCCTTTTCCTTTGGAATAATGAACATTAAAGCTTTAAATAAAGATTAGATTTTTTTACCATCATGTATTCTTACTGTACTGTTGAAATGAGAAAATTGCACTGCATGAATTTGTTCGTGTGGGATCATCAAGGTTTGTTAATGAAGTGAAAATGGAACAAAATCAAAGTAATTCGGAACCAAATTTTATTTAGTTTAGTTTACATGGTTCAAAATCTTTAACTTAAAAGTAGCTGCAGGACAAAATGAAATATTAAAAAGAGAAAATGAGACAATTTTTAAATACAGATGTCACATTTCTTTTGTATTGTAAATCCAAAACTGAAAAAAGGGGTTTTGCACATTTGCATTATTCAAAGTAAGACCCACAGTTTGCAAATTCTGCAGCCAATTTGGTTTTAATAGACAAAGATGTTGTAAGAACATTTAAAGTTAATAATTATTACATAATTACACATAAAGTCTAACTGCATCAGGCCAGATGTGTGTTTTCTTTAAATTGCAATTGGGCCCACATAAATCAGTTCAGGGGCCGCAAATGGCCCCCGGGCCACACTTTGGACACCCTTGAATTAAAGCATAAAAGCAACAATTATTCCTGTTACTTAAAGTTTTCTTTCTTCAGCCTTTTAAAACATTCTTACCCTTTTAATAAGTGGCTATTTTCTATGCCATTGTTCACTAAAAACCACGTATTTTGGTCTTGCAAGGGAAAAATGCAGTGGTGTTATATCAGCCAGCTGACCAGCAGTGTGTAGTCACATTTACACGTAAGCCTTTTTCTACAATATTAGAAACACATTAAAATATTAAAATGAACAACTCAATGCCTTTAAATAAAAATTTTAACTTTATTTCCTAAAATGCCATAACAGCATTCCTTTAGTTTATGCTTGATCATTTTTTGATGATCGTGTGAAAAACTCATCTCTTCTTAACGTCGGTACAGTGAAGCAAAAGAGGATTTTTAACAAAATCTAAACTGGTTAAGTTAAATATTTGGTTTGGCATTTTCTACCTGAAAATCCCCCAAAGTCAAAACTCTTCACCTGTTGATGCCTGAACGCTTTTCTTTATAAAATCCTAAAAAGCATTTCTACAATAAATAAATTAAAATATCCTCTGCTGAATAAAACGTCTTGAACAAATCCTGCTGTATTCATGTTCGTTTCCACAAGTTGTGACTTTCAAGTAAAACCTTGAAGATCAAAACTGTTGACCAGAACAAAGACGCCATCGATCTGTGAACTCGACCAGAAGAACGCAGCTGACCGTTCGCTCCACCGGACCGGGTCGCCTCAGGATCCGCCCGGCTACGTTACAGAACTCAAGAACTGTAATTTCCCTCCCTTCGGGTCTGTTGTTGTTATGCCTCCTTGTTGGTTTGTTGTTTGTTTGGGGTTTTTTTGCTGCACTGAGCTTCTGCATGTCACCGCTGCACAATGAGTTGCACCTCATGCTTATGGGATGATGCATTCAGGGTCAGCCAAATAGCTCGGCTCTGGGGCTTTTTGTGTAGAAATGAAATCCAGCTGTGAATGTTTACCAGCTAAAGCCAAGCTGTTTGTGCTTCCCTGTATGTCTGTAAATGCATGGGGGAGCTTTTGCATGCGTCGAAGGTGGACTAACTGAACTTTATACACGGGTGATTTGTTGTTGAGCTCGTTGAGAGCGTCTCTGTGGGTGTCCATGTCTCACCGGGCTGATTGCATATACAGGAAGATTGGCTTCTTTTTTTGCACTAAAGTCTTTCTTTTCTGGGCTTCATTTCTGAGAAAAGAAAATGGGTTTGCACTTTTGCTCTCTGCACAAATTTCCCGACACTTGACCACCCCCAATCACCTCACTTTGGCTCTCTGTATAAATAATGAGCTTTTTCTGTCACTGCTGCACAAAAATACAGTTTTCTGTTTATACAAGTAAAAAAATAAACAGTTTACTGCTGGTTGTTTCTGAGCTGTAGGCAACTGGGAAAACTCTTGAGCTTGGCTTCACAATCCTTTCACTATTCCTGTAGTATGAGGACCGTCCTTCTTTATTTCACACACTGCAAAAACACAAAATACTGCCAAGTATTTTTGTCTAGTTTCATCTGCAAATATATTAGTACATCTAAAGTAAGATGGAAGTAACTTTCCAGCACGATAAATAAGCTTGTTTTCTGTTTAAAAAAAAGAGAAAAAATATCTAATATAGGTAAAAAGTACTGGCAGTTTTTTTTAAGTGAATAAATCTACTAGTGGTTCTAATACTTTTTTATCTATATTAAAAAATTGTCAACTTAAACATATTTATCTAGCTGAAGCCCAAGTTATTTTTGTCTTATTTTAAACATATTTGCACTTGAAACTAGACAATAATTCTTGGTAATATTTTGGTTTTTTGCTCCTCCTCACACAGCTGTGGTTTGTCTCTATGCTGCTCAACAGATGTTTCTCTATGAATAACGACAATTTATTTCAGCAATTTAGTTCAAAAAGTGAAACGAATATTTCAATTGTACAAATATATTGGAGTTTTTGCAATGTAAAGAAACATGTGCACACTGCAAAAGCACAATCCTACTAAGCATTTCTCTAATTTCTAGTGTAAATATCTTAGTACACGTAACTTGCAAGCTTGTTTTAAGTCAATAATTTCTTAATATTGTTGAGAAAGTACTTTTTCCATTGAAAGATTATTTCACTTATACCACTTACAAAATGTCAAAGTGAAATTAAGGAATTATTCCCTTAAAATAAACCCTTATTTCTTGTTATTTTGAACTTATTTTGGCTTAATTCAAGTGTACTAACATATTTGCACTAGAAACTAGATAAAAATACTTGGTAAAGTTTTGCTTTTTCAGTGTTTATGGCTCATCTTCCCTGCACTGCAAAAATACAAAAGTTTACCAAGTATTTTGTCTAGTTTGTACTGAAAACATTTTAGTACACTTGATTTAGAAAAAAATAACTTAAAGGTAAGTTTTCAGCAATATTTTAGAGCTTGTTTTGATCTTGAATATTTATTTTTTAAAAATTACTAGTTCCACTGACAGATTATTTAACTTATAAGAAGATATTTTTCTTGTTTTAATTTAAATATGCTGATGGTGGAACTAGTATTTTTAAAAACAATTTTTAATAATAAAGCTGTTATTTTGCTGAAAAACTTTTACGTTTTTGTCTTAATTTAAGCGTACTAAAATAATTGTAATATCAACTAGACTGTTTTTGCAGTGTATTGTTATTTAGACTTTTCTGAGATGGTGAATTTGAGAACCAACAATCATTTTGTTCCCTGTTATGAAAGAGTTTGACTTTTTGAATTGGATTACTGATAAAAACACATTTTTCAGACATTCTGTTCCGTCTCTGAGGCGTTTTCTGCTTCCTGTCACTAACAGGCTTTGCGGCGATCCCACACCCTCACCGCCGCGATCATTCGTCCTACCCCAGAACTTTCTGCGACCTCGTCAAACCCGTCATCAGCGCCGCCGCTTCGCCCAAGCTGACCTGCACCGACCTGCCGCCCCGGAGCCTCGGGCAGCAGGCGCTGAGCCCGCAGCTCCGCAGGCTGGAGCAGCACCAGAGGCAGCTGCTGGAGCTGCAGCAGCGCCGGGCGCAGCAGAGCCGGCCGCTGGAGGAGGCCGAGCAGGAGAGGAAGAGGAGGGTGGAGGAGGAGCAGAGGAAGAAGAAAGACGAGGCGGAAGAAGAAATAAAGAGGAATAAAGCAGATGAGGAGAGGAGGAGGAAGGAGGAAGAGCAGGAGCTGCAGCAGAGGAGAGGTCTGGAACTGCAGCTGCAGCAGCAACAGCAGGAGCTGCAGCAGAGGCAGCAGATAATGCAGTGGCAGCAAGAGCTGCAGCAGTCCAACAAATCCCAGACTGCACTGCTGTCCCCTTCGTCTGGACTGTGCACCATATATGAAGCATTGGAGAGCAGCGAAGACGAAGAAACGCCGGAGCAGAACCTAAATCCAGACCCGACCCAACCTGGACCGGATCCACACGAACAGATGTGTCCCAGCTGCGACTCTGACCAACCGTCTCCGGAGCGACCGCCGCCCCTCGACCTGGACTGGGGGAAGAAGGTGGACATCGTCCAGCAGCTGATCAACCAGACGCTGCTGCTCAACGGGGACGGGTGCTCCTCCCTGCTGCTGCTGCCTGGAGGGGCGGGGGGCACCCTGAGCCCCCTGGAGAGCAGCCTCTGGCCCAGTCTGCTGCCCCCGCTCACTCCTCCGTCCGCCACCGTCACCTCAGTCAGCAGCTTCTCCCCTGAGGCCACCGGCAGCTCGCCGCAGGGCGATTGGACGGTGGTGGAGCTGGAGACGCATCACTGAGGCTGCAGTGTGTAACTTTTAGAAAGAATGTTTACATATTTATTAAACCTATTCGGACGTCATGATGGTGTAATATGAGATGGATAATCTGTGGAAAAAACAACCAATCAGAGCCGGGAGGAGGGTCTTAGCGCTGTCCACCATGCTCATGTATTTGATGCTCAATGAGAAACAACTTACCCTTACAGGAAAATGTTTATCTGCCGTCATCGGTGGCCATGCTAACTAGCCTGAGCATTCATGACAGGCTATGCTAGTTGTAGCGTAGCAGAGAGTAACAGGGGGTTAGACTAGCTAGGGCTAGTCTCACGACATGGTGACGATTTCAATAAAAATGTCGAAAAGTCTTTACATTTTAAACGAACCACATGCCGTGACGATATGTCATGAGATGGATAATCTGTGAGAATTAATCTAGCTCCTTCCTTATCTACTATTGCTGTCTGAAGAAATGCACCGCTCCTGGTCAAAAACAACCAATCAGAGCCAGGAGGAGGGTCTTGGCGCTGTCAATCTGCCTGATGCGTGTGCTGCTAAATGTGCTAAAGGCGAAGAAACAACTTAACATTCCAGGAAAATCATTTATCCACCAGTCTGAGCATTCGTGACAGGATTTGTTGTGGTGAACCAACTGTTGCATAACAGAGAGAAAGGGGGAGAACGTAAACAGCACCTACACAAGCTTGATTGACAGCACTAAGACCCTGCACCTGGCTCTGACTGGTTGTTTCTATTTAGCATTGGGGAAAGGAAAAGCAGTTTTTTATTCTTTTTTTTTTTTTTTTTTACTTTTCTGTCTCTCGTATTATACCATCACGACAGTGAAAGTTTTAACAAATATGTAAAAAAAAAAAAAATTATTTCTTATTTTAAAACAAAAGTTACATACTGCAGCTTTAAGGGGTAGTTGTGGAGTAAATGCCCTGCAAAAAACAAAATCTTACCCAGTATTTGTCTAGTTCAGGCGTCTGCAACTTTGGACCTTCAACAATCTCTTAAATTAGTAAAGAACCAACTAATGATTTAAAATATAAAATTAATCACAAATGTTGGTTTAAACAGCTGTTTTCATGTAGTAAATTAATTTTCCACAACATGACGACACTAAAAATACCTGTGATTGTTTTAGACGTGCTATATTTTTAAGTTGGAAATGTTTTTCATTTTCCATAAATAACAATCCCACAGAAGGAAATGTAACAATCTTTCTTTTTCTCTTTTTATTTTAAAACCTAAAAAGAAATATAAAATGAAGTTTCTTTTAAATTACAAATTTCCTGAAGTGGATATTTATAAAAATGTATCTTTCTTTCTTTTTAAGATCATGCGATATTTGCAGCTCTTATTTGGCTGAACTGAAGGTAAATTTGGCTCAAGGTTGTAAATGTTGCAGATTCCTGATCTAATTTCTGGGGCAAATGCAGTTTGACACTTCAATTAAGACAAAAATAACAAGTAACTGTTTAGCAATCTGTAGTCAATAATTCTTGAATATTTATAAAAAGTCTAATTCTGCCGGCAGATTTGTTTCCACTTATCGCAAGACAGTTTTCTCACATCGTAGGTTAGATAATCTGCCAGTGGAATTGATTAAATATTCAAGAATTACTGACTTAAAATAAGCTTGTTGAAGTTACTTTAAAGTTATATTTGTCTTATTACAAGTTTAATGAGATATTTGCACTAGAAACGAGACAAAACAGATTCAGATTTTGTGTTTTTGCAGTGAATAACAAGTGTTCATTTTGTCTCTGTTTGGATTTAAAGGTTTTGATGGTCAAAAATGCTGCATAGATTTACAAAAACTGGAGACCTGAGAGCAAATCTGACTTTTATTCAGCAAAAAATTACCCAAAAGAGTAAAAAAAGTGTAAACATTTTTATACTTAGCCTTTATTTCTTGTATAAGTTAATTATGGTGGCACTAAAAAAAAGTCTGTCCCTTTTTTAACCACTTTCTGCCTGTTGAGAGCTTCCAATCCACACATTTGTGTATATTTCTAAAGGCACTTAAAGGCATCGTAAACACCACAAAACAGCAGCGGCGCGTTCAGCTGGATTAGGATTGGGATTAGGCCCGCTGTGGATGGGATTGGGGTTTTCTTACCCCAATAAAGGCTCTTAAACTGCAAAAACAAAAATATTACCAAGTACTCTGGTCTGGTTTTTATTGCAAATATCTTAGTAAACTTGGAATTAGACAAAACTAACTCGCAAGTAACTTATCAGCAAAAATATGGCCGTTTGTTTTAAGTCAATAATTTAATATTGATTAAAAAGTATTAGTTCCATTGGCAGATTATTTCTCTAATACCAAGACATTTTCCCATGTTATTAGTGGAACTGGAACTTTTTCCATCAATATTAAAGGAATTATTTATTTAAAACAAGCTCTTATATCTTGCTAAAAAGTTACTTGATAGTTTTGTCTTGTTTCAATGGTGCTGAGATATTTGCATTAGAAACTAGACCAAAAACATTTGGTAAGACTTTGTGTTTTTGCAGTGTAGGTTGTGATTCAACTCTGGAAAAAGAGGCATAATTGTTGGCAGATTTCACAACATAAAAATTGATTAAATTTGGATAAATTTTTTTTTATTGAAAGCTTCATATTTGATGTGAACCGACTGAAACTCGGCTCTAAAAGTGATTTCTTCATCTCCACAAATCGCCTCTGCTTATAGTGTCCAACTTGTCAGGCTTCATGTTTCCCACAGAAATCTGAGCGCACACGAACGCACCACGGCGCCACTCGCTCGCCTTCACACTGGATGCCTAACGCATCGAGTCGTGAGGTCACAATAGGAAGGTGCTGCTCATCGACACTGGATACGACCGAACCGAGCAAACCGGTTCGGTTCCTCATCAAATGAAAGGCGAGACTGTTTGGATCCTTAGTTTACTGGTCTTCTAGCAGATTGCACTTAAACTCTTGAAGTTATATAAATATATCTAAATATATCAGACCAAATCCGGCGGGTATAAGGGACTTCCTGTTGATCACAACCCACTGGTGTAGATAATTTTTTAGATTAAAGAAAACAAACATGTTTGATCTCAATCTGCATATTAGCTTTTTGATGAAACACTGGAGCGCGGCTCTGATAAGGCCTTAATTCTTCTGTTTTCAGAAATGTTACTGTTTAAATGCAATTTAAAGTTAACTTTGGAAAGGTTTTATTTTTCATTTTGCTGCTCTGGTTTAGAAAAGAAAACTCTGGATCAGACGTCCTGAGCTGAACCTTTCAGAGCGAAAGTCTGTGCACTGCAAAAACACAAAATCTTACCAAAGTGTTTTTGTCTAGTTTCTTGTGAAGGGGTGTCAAAAGTGCGGTTCAGGGGCCGTTTGCGGCCCTTTGAGTAGTTAGGAGTGGTCCTGGGTGAAGCCTATCAATGGTTTAAATTTTACTTCAGCAAAAGGAGCTGAAACAGAGGGAGACTTTTTCTTTTATGAGATTTTCAATTATAAATTTACATCTTATGTAGAAAGTTTTAGATACAAAACAAGCATTTTTCTTTTATTAGCCATGTTGTTTTTTGTTGCTTTCATTTTAATGTTCATAGTAAGTAGGGTCACAAATCTCCCAATGACTTTTTACTCAAAAACAGATTTAGTTTCATCAAATAATAAACTAAATCCGGTTAAGTATTGTCAAAGATTCTCATTTTTGTTGCTAGGAATAAACTATAACATGACGTCTTAACCAACAATTTAGGAAATTGTCCAACTTTGAGACACTTTTAATAACTTTTTATATATAAAATATTACATGTTAATCTTTCAGAGCAGGTAAAAAGGAAAAAATTCACAATGGAATTATTTTCCTGTTTAACTGGAAAAATATACAAATTGTGGCCCCCAAGTATTTTCATCTTGGCGATTTTAACCGACTGTGGAAATTAACATACAAGTAACTTCTCAGCAAGATATAGGAGTTTGTTTTAAGTAAATAATTTGTTAGTATTAATTTTAAGAAAGTACTAATTCCACTGGCAGATTACATCACTTATAAGATATTTTTTCCGTGTTATAAGTGAAATAATCTTAACAGTGGAGCCGTTTTTCATCAACTTTAAGGATTTACTGCCTTGCAACAACCTGTATCTTGCTTAAATGTTACTTGTTAACTTGTAAGTCAGTTTAGTTTTATATTAAATTTACACTAAGATATTTGCACAAGAAAGCAGACAAAGATACTTTGTACTGTCAGAATATTTTGTGGTTTTGCAGTGATTGGATCTCTTCAAAAAACAAAGCACAAACAAACGAAAAGCTTGATGCACTCCTCATGTTCAGGAAAGAGCTTTCCAGATTTCTGGGTTGTTTTTTTTCTTCTTCTTCTTTTTTTACAGCTTTTGCTGTGAAGATGAGCCGAAACTTTCCAAGTCTTCTGATTGTTGTTAAAACTGTGAAAAGCTGCAGAGTGCAGCTGTTTATGTCTTCATGTTGGACTGTCCTGTTGTGTGTCTGTCAGTCTGTGCTCATGTTAAACCTGGAACTTTTTAATTGGTTAATCAGTCTAGAAATGCACTGATTTGACTTTAACTGGACAAAAACTATTTCCAGCTTTCTTTATTTTCCCCCCTCTGGAGATAATGTCACTAAAATGCTGAAGGATCTTTGATAGAAGTAGTTTGGGAAATATTGGATTATCTCTAATTTATTGATGTGTTTAGGGAGCAAAAAATGGTGGGAGATCTAAATCCTGACCTGTAGATAAAAAATCAGACCAGTTCAGGAAAAGTTACCCAGTTTCCATTAAATCTGATGCATCTCTAATATCTGACGTGCTGTGACTCTTTTTCTCCTGTTGGTTCTTATCAGCAGACACAGAAATGTCAAATTTAGCAGCTTTCAAACACTTTGTTTTCTCTGTTTCATATCCGTCTGAGACGAGAGTCTGCAACCTGCAGCGCTTTTAGACCTTCAATGGGTCTTTAAAAATCTAACGTTTTAAAAATACATTTAATAAATTATGATTTAAACAGTTTTTTTAATGTAATAAATTGATTTTCCACAACAAAATGACACTAAAATATTGTGATATTGTTTTAGATCTATTATTTCTGTCAATAAGTTGGAAATTATGTTTTGTTCAGTTTCCAGAAGTTTCTTTTCTGCAAATGTTTTGTTTTCGATTTAAGCTCTAAAAACAGAAAATCAGGATCTTTAAAAATGGCAACACATTTCCTGAAGTAGATACTTACCAAAAGTTTTAAGTTGTCTTTTACTTCCATGTATTTTTTCTTTTCTTTTTTTAATAAAGGCCATGTAACATGACCTCTAAACAGTCTTATTTAGCAGGACTGTAACGTTGCCTGGTCTTGTTTTTAGTGAAAATATCTCTGCACATTTGAAATAAGACAAAAGTAACTTTTCAACAAGACATAGCAGCTTGTTTTAAGTCAATAATTATTGAATATTGACTAAAAAGTATTAGTTCCACTAAAAGATTATTTCACTTATTAAAATTTCAACATCTTACATAAAGAAATGTATCCACCTTATCTTTTGCAAATGTTTTATTTTAAAATCTAAACACAGAAATAAAACGGGGAAATTAAAAAATGACAAATTTTCATTCATAAAAAACGTTGTTTTTTGAAGGTTTTGTTAGGTTGCAGACTCCTGATCAAAGACGCTCAACCAGGTTTATGTAGCGTTTTCTGTAACTGTAGTTGTACTGTTTAAAGACTGATCACTGTATTGAGCAGAGTCTCTACTTTACTTTTGTACGTCAGAGTTTTAGAAGTATAGCAGCAGAGTTCTATATAGATTTTATCGAGTAGCTACTAAAATGATTTATAGGTGTTATTCTTTATACTTAAATTGCCTTCCCTTGTCCGTGTAGAAGCGATGAGTTTTTAATAGTTTAAGGAAAACAGAAGTGGCCCGAAAAGGACTGCAGTTGTTTCTCAGGATCAGAGTTATTTTCTTCACTCAGATGTTAATTTATTAAAACATCAAATTTGGCCTGTTTATTAAAATCAACCTGTTGAAGCGAAGTAAACGGGACAACTTGCTCCAAGGCCCAAATGATGGCAGCTCGTTTCAATTGTGATATTTTCTGTTTGTCTTTTGAGAAAATTTGTGATTGTAATCATTTCAATGCAATGTTTCATGTAAATAAAATACTTTTTTTTTTTTTAATAACATGTCTGGTCTTATTTGCACCAAACAGCAACTCTTAAAAACAGCTATAAACAATCTACAAACAGAGAAAGGTTATATTTTAACAATCAGTAAAGAACAGCAGCAAACATGACAGTAAAGCAGCAAAAAAACACTCGTAAAAAGAAATTTACATTCACTCAACATTGGTGCTGCTTTTTAACTTTCCAGGTTAGAAAAATTACAAAACAACCTAAATGAATGTTGGCATCATGCTGAGGGCACTGATGGCACAACATGGAGGAACAAATGAAGAGGACAACTTAGAAACTCTTCAACCTACCTTCTTATCCGCAGCTAGACGATTGATACTGTTTCCCCCAAAACATTACAACTGGTTTGGTAAGGATTTTATCCGACTAATATAAAGCTTCATAAACATTTCAGGCCTCAACATTGGAAAAAATTTCTGAAACACACGACAAAAACACAAAAGTATTTTTTCGTCTAGTCTCCAGTGCAAATATCTCAGTACCCTTGAAATAAGAGAAAACTAACTCAAAAGTAACTTTTCAGCAAGATATTAGCTTTTTTTTAAAGTTAATAATTCATTAATATTGAATATAAGAAAGTACTAGTTCCACCTGCAGGTTATTTTCCTTATACAAATGTTACAAGTGAAATAATCTGGAACTTGTTCATCAATATTAAGGAATTATTTACTTAAACAAGATCCTATCGTTTGCTTAAAAGTTGCTTGTAAGTTAGTTTTGTCTTATTACAAGTGTACTAAGACATTTTCACTAGAAATACTTTGAGTTTGTGTTTTTGCAGTGAGATGATTAAAACCTGGACTCTTTCCAGGAGACCAAACAATTTGAATGAATAATGTCATTTCTAATGATGAGAACAGGTCAAAAAAATGAAGCCAGGGCCAATTTTAATTTTAATGGCTACAAAAACAATATAAATCTATATTTTACATATGGATACAATATTTCTGCACAATGTTAGTTTTTCTAAAAATCCTTTAAGTTGTATCTTCAATCCAGGGAAAGGAAAATTCTTTCAAATCTTTATTTCCAAGCCCAAAATGATCATACTATTCAGATGACACTTCTGATCGGTACCATATGTATCGGTTTAGCCTGATAACCTCAAAGCTACATCCTGACACTCCAGGTTTTATCCAAGTAACAGCTGCTGCCATGCATTAACTAATGTGTGTGTGCTCCTCCTGCAGGCCTGAGCTCAGTCAGCGTGGCACGTCAGCAGCAGCTGCTGCAGATAGTCCGTCGCCGTGCAGCTGGACGGCTCTTTGCCTCCCAGGAACAGCAGCCTGCGATAGCTGGCCTCGGGGACTTCGCACAAGATCCTGAAACAAAACCACAGCGAGACGTCACGAAACACAAACATACTGGGTTCACACACTTTTCCCTCAGTAAAAATCTAGAATTTTTCAAGCATTTTCAAGGTAAGTTTTCAAGCACATTGGAGATAAAAACAATACAAGTAAACTAAAAACACTGTTTCAATTCCCTACGCAGTTTCAATAACGCTGTTTGACATATAAAATATAAGAAACTTTTGTTTAAATCACAGATTTATAAGTAATTGAGGCCATTTGAAATGCCATAACAATCTATTGGAACAATCTAGATAGATTGTGTTAAGGCAAAAGTACCTTAAAGCTCAAATCAAATGCTTAAACACGATATACAAAATATCTCTAGATATAGATTCTCCTTTTTTTACAAAAATGTCATGCATTTACAAGGATTTCATACAGAAATCAAGCACTTTCCAAACCTTGATATTCAAGCATTTCCACGATTTCAACAAACCCTAGCTTAATAATTGTGGTTTCTTAAAAAAAATCTCAAAGTATGAAGAAAAATTAGCATATTGATGGATTTCAGCTTTACCAGTCGTATATATCGTCTGTAGTCCGTTCTGGTTTCACCTGCACCCACTGACCGATGGACCACATCCTCACCACGTTATCGTTAGAGGCGTCTTCGCTTTCTGAGTCCGGGTCAGCATGTGTGTTGGGGATGTCCTCATAACACAGGAAGTAGCTGAAAGAGGCAGTTTGAACAGCTCACATAGTAAAAGTCACCCATTATACTTTCTTGAACAGGTTAAGATTGGCTTATAGGCTTAAAAAAAAACACATGTTCATTACATTTTTGCCACAAAATCATTCTTAGATAATGAGATTTTGTTCTAGTCAATTCTGCCTGTTTTGATCTCCTTTCACAATGAGCTGTTTCAGAGCCTCTTGTCTCTTTAAATCCAAATAAACTGCTGCTGGCCACGCCCCTTAGGCCGAAGTTCTGCTTGGGTTGCCAAGTAACCGGCTGGGCTCTGCTGGGGTTGCTAGGTAACGGTGGAGAGCCAGTGGAATGTGACTTAACAATAAGGTGGTATTTGAAACGGCTCATTTTCCAGACACCAAAAAATATTAACTATCTGCCATAAAACATCTCGATGTTTTTTTAATGGACTTTTTGTTTTTAGAAGCAGTTGAGATCCAAATGGGAGTATAAAAACGAGCAAAATGTGAATTTTGCATAAAAGGTCTCCTTTAAGTGACAAATAAACACACATCAAATGAACTCTCCAGACTCACTAATCAGTCTGGATCTCTTCTTCTTCTTCCTCGCTGTCCTCTCCTCTCCGATGATCCTCTTGGAGTCTCTCCACATTCCAGCGCATGCGTTTGTAAACTCCAGTGTCGACGCGGGACAGATACGGTGTCGGCTTGCAGTAACGGAAGGTGGTCACCTTCATCCGGCCCAGCTGAACCTGGCCAACGCAGAAGTGAGATATGCTGGAGGGAGGCAGACAAAGGAGCACGAAGGGTTAAATGGCGGTAGGTGGCCACAGACATAGAAAATCAAGCAGATTTCAAATCTACCTGTTGGGTTCGGCCTCATCCAAACTGATGAGATCATAGCTGGCGTAGGTCAGCAACAGCTGCTCCAACCTGTCACACAGCTGCTGAGAGAAACTCAACAGCTGCAAGGAGAAAGAGAGGCACTTTGTTCACACTGAGGTCTCAAGTTTTTGGATTTTGGACAAATAGTCAATACAATTATTATTTATTTATTATTCATTTTATTAAATACCTTTTATTTAATCTAGCTTAATTAATCAGTTTGACTAAATTAAAGTTTCTTATTAAAAAAATTATTTTAGACACTTCAGTTGGGAGAAATATAATTAATATTTGCTTATACAGGTAGTGCAGGCCCAACTCATATCTGAGTTAAGTGCCTGCTTAAGATCTCCACACCACTAGGATTTTTTTTGGTTGTTTTTATTTTTGTGAAAACATTAGATGATACAAACTAAATGGTCTTATACATGAAAAAACAATTTCTATATTATTTTTATAGTTGGTACACATATAATAAATGATGATAAATGGTGGTGATATGGGGGGCCCCAAATGAAAGTCTACTTAGGGTTCCAAAAAGGTTTGTACCTGCATATAGAAGACTAAAAAACAGCTCTAAATTTGTATTTTTAATGGAAAAGACCAACACAAAGTGGTATATAACCAAATAGCCAAATAAACTGAAATTATTATGTTGTTCTCAATAGCAACATAATGTAAAATTTGGATTTTCCAGGGAACATTTACCTTTGATAATTCAGCTGGTTTATGGGCGCACAGAGACACTGTGCTCCGACCTGTGGACTCCAGGTGGTTAAAATAAGGCTGACAGGTGTACAGCAGGCTGGAAACTGAAGCAGCCAGAGCCTCTCTGTCTAGATGGCTGTTCCTGCCAGAACAAAAACCCAATGAAGTGAGAAAACTAGACAAATTAAATCAGTCTATCGTCATCATCACTCCGACACTTACCCACTAACGAGGCTATCCTGCAAGTCGTCCACTCTGCTTAAAAAGAACTGGAGCTGCAGCTGGTTTGAATGCAAGTTCCCTGTCACCCCACTGACCACTGGGCAGCTGCAGGACACAGACCTGCCGCAAGATGGCGCCAGAGCAACGTCAGCCAACAAAGCCAACGGCTCCTCTTCTACATGGAAACAGAATATTATTTATGATATTTATTTACTTTTTGGGAACTATTAATGTTCCAACATCTTTGAGAGAGCACAGTGTAGTTTCTGATGTCATTCTGCCTCATTTTATTTGCCAGCTGTCACAAAACAGAAGAGAACCAAGTAAATATACAAAATAAAAAAAGACATTCTTATTTATGACATTAATATTTTGGATTAAAAAAAATAGATAAAATTTTCAGATGTGTGATTCATTGTCTTTAAACTCCTTGTTATCAGCTTTATTGTAATAATAACTATGGATATCGGGGTTTCCCCCATTAAACTTACTAAATGCTAATATTTTATCACAGACCACAGATACATAAATGTAACATTTGTTTATTGAGATGATCAATGCTGCTAAATTTGTTTTAATGGTTTCAGCATATATAAATTAAAAGATTTTAAATTGTTTAACATTTATATGTAAGATTTTAAGAATCTGGCAAGTTTGTAAAAGTTCAAAGAACAATATTAATTGATTATTGATCTGGACTTATAATAACGAAAAAGGTCAATTTAGTTCACTTCAATATAATTCATTGAATATATCTAACAAACCAATTTATTAAACATACAAAGATGTATTGGATCATTCTTATACATTTTGCAAAACAACTACAGAAATAATTTCAAATCTCTTTCAGTGGCAGATTATTGCATCACAGGTGCACAACGGAGCATTACCACAGATCCTTCCTCAGATTATAATCATATCTGCTCCTAACAAACTTGATGAGAGTCAACCTTGCTGTTATTTGCAGTTTTTCTCATTTCAAATCAGATTCCTTTTGTAATTTGTACATCTGTTGCTTACAGTTTTCATTTCACTTCTTGTAAATACTTGGTTGCTTTGTAATGTACAAGTACACATACATATTGTGTAGATTTTTTAAATTATCCTTCTCAAATGTGCATTTCTTTGGATATGAGTATGATATTTTTAATCACTGCCCATTATTTTATTTATGTTACTGTTAGTTGAGTTTTTATTTTTTTTATCTTTGTGTGAATCAACGTTCTTTAACTGCCAGGCCGTTTGCCAATTTCCTCAATGAGGGACAATACGGGTTATTTCTATTCTAAATATTTAGACTGAAACTGAACACTTAATTCAACTGTAATGTGGCATTAAAATTAAACTATAATGATTTATTCTCTTCTGATTGCAATGTCCTTCAGCTGTTTCTATTTCCATTTTATAAGGCTTTCAGGCTGCAGTACATATAGCTTCCTATTCTCATTGTTCATATCACTGGTTCCTTCCGTTATTCTATTTCCTGGACCTTGCTCCTTTTTCTCTGTCTTCCAGCAGTCATTTTGCTGTAAGTTGACTTTTGTTACTTGGGTCCTTCATCCAAACATAACAACACAAGCCTTGAGCTTTCTTTTGTAGTTGTAACTGTTCTCATGTTCATATGGTAAAAGGTATGAACATGACAACAATAGGTGAAAGGTTCTGTGCTGTACCTTTCACCTTTAGCTGATTAACTTTATTATAAAGTATAGCTACTCAAGTAAAATTTCTGGATACTCTACCCACTGTGAGTAATTTCACTGAATGAAAAACAAGCTTGTTTTAACAAAAAAAATCACCAGATATAAACACACTTGCAATTTTTGTAAAAGTTTTCGATTGAAAAAAAAGAATCTGAAATGTTTTTTTCTTTTGCCTGATTTTGTAATTATGTTATATTTACATAAATTATTTTCATTTTGGTCTTTTAAAATACCAAAATTTCCAACTGTATATTTTGATTTGTCTGATGTGATTTTTAAATATTAAATGATTTATGTTTTCATCAGTTACTCAGTACTTGAGTAGCCTTTTCATCAAACACTTTTTTACTCTTACTTCAGTCATTTCTTGGATGTTCACTTTTTTACTTTTACTTGAGTAAAAATATGTTAAACTAGAGCTACAGACTACAACTTTGGGGGGCTATTCTACCTAACTCTTGTGATCATTATTAAAAACTAGCGATCAGGCCCAAAACCTCGGAGTAGTGATGTACTCTGACCTGAACCTTCAGAGCCACATAGACAGTCACAAAGTTGGCCTTCTATCACCTGAAGAACAACTCCAGGATTAGAGGACTTATGTCTCAGCCAGATCTAGAGAAACTGATCCATGCGTTTATCTTTAGTCGCATTGATTATTGCAACAGCGTCTTCACAGGTCTGTCCAACAAATCAAACAGCTGATCCAAAATGCTGCTGCTGCTGGCGTTCTCACTAAAACCAGGAAGGTAGAGCACATCACACCAGTTTTAAAGTCCCTACAGTGGCTCCCTGTAGCTCAAAGATTAACTTTAAAATACTGTTGTTTACAAATCACTGAATGGCTTAGCACCGCAATACATTAAAGATCTGCTGCTGTTGATTCAACCTTCCAGACCTCTCAGGTCTTCCGGTTCTGGTCTGCTCTGCATCACCAGAACCAGAACCAAATGAGGAGAAGCAGCATTCAGCATCTATGCACCACAAATTTGGAACAAACTTCCAGAAAACTGTAAAACAGCTGAAACACTGACTTCCTTTAAATCTTGACTAAAAACCCACCTATTTAGAATTGTATTTGAAACATAATACTCTAGGTTGCATGACTTTGCGTTTATGTGTTTGTTATGATGTAAAGCACTTTGAAATGCCTTGCTGCTGAAAAGTGCTATACAAATAAAATTTGATTGATTGATTATGCTTTATTATGTTTTTCTGAAGTATGCAGACTGTATAGTCACCAATATTTTTAACAGTTATTATTAACACAGAAACAAGTGGACAGTTTTCCATGTGTTTCACCTTAAATGACAGATGCATTAACAACAACAACATGTGGCTCTACAGGTGATGTGAGCAAACCTCGGAGCTCAGGGTTTTGATGTCCCTCCGTGAACTCCGGCGCTTCTCCAGCCCCTTCTTCCCGTAGCAGGTCTTTAAACGCATCCAGGGATGGAGACGAGATGTCCGTCAGAACCACCAGCTCGTCTTCGCTATCTATCATATTGTCTGTCGGGTGTTAGCAAAAAGCTCCGTCGAAAATTAAACCTCTGTGACTTCGTGCTAATTAAAGATAGCAAGCTCGTTAGCTAGCTGGCTAACAACGAAACGAAAAGAAAAAGCAGGCAACGCAAACAATGCCACAAATGTATAGTAGGTGGATTAATTTGTAATAATATTTAAGAACTATTTTATAGCCGTATTACACGTGTAGTAAGTGTCTATTCACAAAGTAGACTGCTAGTTCCAAGATTGTCAATTGGCGTTACGTTCGTTGCTAACGTCTTCCTCCCTTTCGTGGGTCGAAGGTCAAAGGTGACTGCGTGTCAAAGTTTTTAATCATAAACAACGACACTCCATTATTTATTTAAAATAATTATTTGATATTCACAATTATTTGTCTTGGTTGAATAAAATATATATTCATTAGAATATATTTTAAAATTTAATCCGTCCATCCATTTTCTTTACAACCTTGTCCCTAATGGGGTCGGGAGGTGCTGGTGCCTCTCCAGCTGCGTTCCGGGTGAGAGGCAGGGTCAACCTGGACAGGTCGCCAGTCTGCCGCAGGGCAACACAGAGACAGACGGGACAAACAACCATGCACACACTCACACCTAGGGAGAATTTAGAGAGACCAATTAACCTGACAGTCATGTTTTTGGACTGTGGGAGGAAGCCAGAGTAACCGGAGAAAACCCACGCATGCACAGGGAGAACATGCAAACTCCGTGCAAAAAGACCCCGGCCCAGAATCGAACCCAGGACTTTCTTGCTGCAAGGCAACAGTGCTACCAACTGTGCCACTGTGCAGCCCCATATTTTAATACGGACATAGCTAATTGCTTGGAAGTTACGAATGTCAATTCTTCAATGTACTGTATGTTCTATGTTCTAGATCAAAACTTACCGAGGAGAGTCTAGGAGAGTGGCAGATATTTTTTGTTTATTTGTTTATTTTTTCATGGAAGCGTAGTTCAAAAGAACAAAACAAAAAGAAATAATAATAAAAAAGGGAATTATTTTATAATTTATTATATCAAGTGAGTCAAAGAGCCACTTGAGGCTCCACTGCAGCAGGTTGCTGACTCCTGATCTACCAGATGAAAACTTTGATCCTATCACAATGTGGCTGAAATTAAAAGTGCAACACCCTAATTTTTATTTCATTATTAGGGGTGAGAGGGGGTTGTGTATGAGGGGTGAGAGGGGGTTGTGTATGTGTGTTCATACTAATCATATGCAACCCCAATTAGACTTCTTTGTGAACGGTTTATGACCCTAAAGAGACCCACTCACGCAGATAAAGAATGTAGATGTCACACAACAGTGCACTGTTTACAGAAGTAATAATGGAGGCCCTGCTGCCATCTATGGATCCATTTTAAAGTTGTTCAGCAATGAGGGTTGTCATAAGATCATGACAAGATAAAGTAGGCAAAGAAAAAAACAAATGTCCAAATTGTCAGCACTG
Organism: Alfaro cultratus; assembly: GCA_903066825.1. NCBI lineage: Eukaryota > Metazoa > Chordata > Actinopteri > Cyprinodontiformes > Poeciliidae > Alfaro > Alfaro cultratus. The sequence continues at coordinate 77,790 of CAEFZX010028909.1, forward strand.
CTTGCTGTAGCCATTCTTTACATCTTCTGGTGCAGAATGCATGTCTCACATCAATGACATAAAAGTCGGATAAAATGCAACATGGCCATTCTGACTGTGGATGCTTTGAAAACAATCAGATACATATCAAATTTAGTACCACGTTTGGAAGTGGCACAAATCCCATTTTTTGGAGGGAGGTGAGAAAACATTGGAATATATTTCTGTGGTATAATAAACATTCACTAAAACACTACAATGGTTTTGTGAAAAGTTAACATTTATAAACGTATACATTTTTAAAAAATAAATTCTGCATAATGAAATGGTGGTAACCCCTATGTTCTCTTATTGAAGTATTCTTCCTCTGGGTTTCCTTTAACTTGTGGGAAACCTCAGGGCTCCATTTTGGGGCCCATGTTCTTTTCAGAACATTAGTCTTTCCTAGCAGAAGTGGCTTATTTGCTGCCATTTGTAGGTCACAACAGTTGTAACTGTCACTGAAAGCACCTGGCAATTCTTGGATATGTAAGAAATATTTGTTTTAATCTGTGATGTTGCTGGTGCTTTTTATTAACGTCTTTTTTATATATATGTGAGCACATTTTTGATGCAAAGTCATTGTGCTTTCACTCAATTTCAGGGAGTGCTTGTCATATTTTGGCTGGATTTGTCCATACATGCTTGTACACCGAAAGGCTTGGTTTTGGTCTCATCTGATCAGACAATCTTTTTCCACACGTTTGTTGTGTCTACTACATGTTTTTTGCAAGAAAAAAAAAAACTGGAAACCATTCATCCTTTATGACGTGGTGACCTAAAGTGAAAAGGATAAAATCAAAATAAAATACACTTAAGTACACTAATATGATAAAATGTGACAAGATTAATGTGATGGAAATACTTTAGTTTACTACTGTGTGCATATTCTTCCTTGCTTCACTGGTGATAAAAATATTAAATTTGACTATGATTGTTTATCAAAATGTAACACAAGTTCTTGTCTGTTAGGAAAAAAAGACCCAACTAAAATATAAAACAGCAGAAGATCCGCCTGAGCGAGAAAGTTTGGCCTTTCCATAGTTTAAAAATAACAGTCAGATCACAATGCAGAGGAACTGCATGCAAATTACCCTGCCAGTGATAGAAAAATGTCACATACTGTGTTGTCATATTTTTTTTCATGCAGGCTTTGATTAAATGTTGAACACTGGTATTTTGAAATGTTTTGATAAGCTGAAATATTATTATAAAAGACAATTACTATAATATTAGTTCCAAGCTTAAGAAGTTCAAACTTTCCCTGATAGTGTTTATGATTTCTGCACTATTTTGCTGGCACTTTCTAATGCTGAAAATCTTCTCACCTTCTTTTTATGACTCATTTTTAGTTAGAAAAATGACAACTTTTAGATTTTTATAATACACCTTAAATTGTTTTTGTTCTACTTCATAATTGTGCTTTTCTTTGTGGAATAAGCAGTAAAAACACCTTTTCAGGGCACAACTGACAGATAACTTATTTTGTTTAGATTTCTTGTGCTGCTCACGTGTCCGTGCCGCCCTGAGCAGTGAGCCATATTACTCATATAAAACATGAACACTGCTCTGTGAATTACGTCAACAGCAATCTGAGGCAGATTTTTTTTTACAACTCCCTCTTCATATTTGTTTTAATACTTTTTACTTTTGTGTTTCACATTTTATAATGATGACACAGTTTTCATGACGTTTACAGGACGTGTTTTTACAGCAGAGTGTCAGGTTGCTCTGTTTCTGCTTCCTGCTTCCCTCCTGCTCAATTTTCATTTTGCAAATCAGTTATTCAAATGTGCTTCACTTCATCCATTTCAAACTGCTAGCACTTCCTTTATCTGCCTCTTGCACTCTGGCTTCAGAGGTTTAAATTTAATCTGTTACCTCAGCTGTCATTTTTTAATTTGACAGTCTTACATTGACAAAAATTTATATTCAGGAGAGATCCATAAAATAAATACAGTTTCCCACACTGTTTCTTTGCACTACAATTTGATTATTTTTTTAAATGTGAGATGTATTTGAAATAATTTATTTGGGGAAGTCATGCAACTGGAAGGAGAAGTAAAATAAAGATAAAAAAAACCCCATCAAGCATATAAATTAGCACAAACACAAGCAAGTTTATAAAAACCTGCTGAACATGGAAAATAATTGTAATCATTTTAGAATATTTACAATCTTTACTCAGACTGTAAACAACTGCACAGTGAGTCAAAACGATATCAGCAAACTTTAAATAAGCCAAGCCTGCTGCAGCTGGTTTGGCCTTTTATTGATATTTCAAACGTTTTCTGAGAAACTTATCAATAAAATCAACAGCAGTATCAGTTTATTCAACATGCCAGTCCTAAAATACGAAATGCTGAAAATGTTGCAATCAGGCTTTCTTGTCATTTAATTTGGTTTGTAACAGGAAATAAAGTTTTATCAGTGACTGAAACACAAGCAAATTATAGTTAGGTTTTAATCTTAGTTATAATATTTTGCTTATGCTTCAGTCCATTACTTTTCAACACTGACTTAATTCTATCATTTAATGTATATTCATATCACCTAAATTTAGTTACATTTCAGCAACTGCGATTTCTCCTTCCTCAGTTCTGGTTTGCTATTTCAGTTGTTGAGTCTGTTCTCAATTTTATTCCAACAAATTGTGAGATTTTCTACATCAAACATGATTATGTGGTTCTTATCATGTTTGAACCAGTTGACATAATAATAATAATAATAATAATAATAATAATAATAATAATAATAATAATAATAATAATAATAATAATAATAATAATAAAGGAAACATTTTGTAGAACCTAAATTAAAATTAAATTAATTAAAGTAGAACCTGGTTTGCATGGCACTCGTGCATTTTTGTAAACGAGAAGTCAGGCCTTGAAATGTCACTGCATCATTTTGTATCACAATGTTGACACATGATAGGCTTCCCTCGGAGCTGGCAGTTCCCACTTCTGATTAAATGGTTGAATTTCAACTATTGCAAAATCAACACCAAACAGTGAAACATGGAGGTGACCGCATCATCTTCTGGGATTAAATATTTGCCAAGGTGGATGAAGTTAGTTACAACCCAGATTTTGGGTCAAAACTGGGATTTTGGTCTGTTTGACTTGACAGAAGCTTAAAATAAAGTTTTGCTTTTAAAAACACATCCACTCTTCTATAAACATCCACACCAAACACAAATGATTTACTAATCCCTACACCATATGCATTATTTTTTGTGATTAATTGTGTGTTGCTTTGTTGTTTTTTATTTTTATTTTTTTTTGCCTCAAATTAATTTATCCTATTAAAAACAGTTAATTGGCTTTGAAAACCAGCCTGTCACCTCTTGTGCCTTTTTATTAACTTATTATTATTATTTTTTACTTCAAACTAGCTTGTTTTAATTTTAGTGAACCTGTACAGGAATTATGCGTCATTGGAAGTGAAAAATGGTCCTGTCTTATTTTTTATGCTGCACACACACAAAAAGAAAGACCCTAAGTTTGTAGAACGTAGGGTATTTATGGAAGACGATTAGGAGCAACAAGAAAAAATTTACTTTTATCTCAGTCTTTTTTGAGATAAAAGTAAAATTTTATCTCAAAATGTAACTTTTGAGATAAACTGACTTTTCTCGGAGTCAGAGTTCCGAGAAAAATTTCTTAATTGAATCTCAGAATTCTGGCTTTTGTCAGGAAAAATCAGAATTCCAAAAAGAAAAAAATTTGTTGAAAAAATAAGACTTCTGAGAGAAAAAAATATTTCTCAAAATAAAAATAAAAAAACAAACAAAAAAAAAAACAAATCCAAGAGAATAAGGAATTCTGACTTTGGTAAAAAATAAAATAAAATAAAATAAATAAATAAATAAAAAAAGGCCTCAATCTTCTTCCGTACATATTTCATGGCTGTATATTTTTAGTGTCCTGTCACGTTCAACAGTTGCTCACATAAAGGTTGCCGTTGGCAACGGTCGCTCCTCCGGGTCACCTGACACACCCGGGCGCGTTCCCGCCACCCCTCTTTGGACCAATCAGCTTACGGTTCAGTCTACTGTCTGGGGCGCGCGCGCGTGTGTTTGCTCCGTGTTTGTACTGCAGCTCTACTCACACACAGTCGCTCACAGGCTGCTGTAAGGTCGGAAAGTGTTGTGCCTCACTGTCCAGGTCTTCCTGCTCCAAAACAAAGAAAAGCGCCCTCCGTGCTGCCCGACTCCAACCGGATCCCTTGTGACATTTGACGGACACTCTTGCTTTTTATTTCCCCTCATTTTGCTTGAGTGAGCGGCTTGTGAAGCGGCTGACAGGCGGCTTCTTTCCCCTTTTCCCTCTTGTTCTTCTTCTTCTTTGGAGGCATGTGATACATCCAGGAGACCGAGGCGTGTTTCACGGATGTTACCGGGAGAACAGGAGGAGGAAGGAGGCTTTTCTTTCATTGTGGATGCGCCTCACCGGAGGAGAGCCGGAGCACTAGCTAGCTGTTGCACGGCAGACACGTTAAAAACAGGATGGACATTGAGTCTGGAGCTGAAAAGCTTTGTTTTAATGTTGTGACGTGAATTATTTTGTTGCTTTTGGGTTTCAGTTTTTCTTTTTTTGTGAGGTGGCGGCTAAACGCTGGTCAAACACACCGGGAAGGAGCAGCTCAGGCGCGGCCAGCCGAGCCAACAATGCGGATTACCTCCTGACTGTTCGCCTTTGTGTGCTCACTCTGCAGAAAGTTTCTGATTAAAAAAAACTCGCGGGACGAACAGCCACTGCTTCCTCTGCTGCTCCGTTCATTGTCTCGGAAAGTGGACACCGTGTCGCACCGTGGGGGGCTGTAATCCTCACACGTGCACGGGATCTCTGTGAAGCTGCGTGGGGACTAGAAAAGACCCAACAGGGACAGCAACCATGGCGAACGACTCAGTCCAAGTAAGTTCACACCAACAGGGTTGAGAGTCCTGCGACCTGGCATCGGATTCGCAGCTTTTTGATTTTAAGAAAAGTAAAACGATCAATTGATCAGCTTCATCTTCAATTGACATGGTCTAAATGGGAAAAATAGATTGAAACCACATCCTTTTTATTTTGTTCTGACTTATTAGCTGAGGTGAATAACACGGTGGGTCCAGTTGCATTGCAGTATCAGTGGTAGATTTTTTTTGCTGTGGAAATTGGGTCTAAGTATTGAACATTTACCAGAAATATCCTTAGAAATGTAAGTTTCAAGTTGGAGTTTAATAGCTTTATACCAACTCCTGATCTCAAAATCCAATATGGCCGCCTGGCTAATGAAACTTGATTCTACTGACCAGAACTCTGGGTCTCCCTCAGAGTATTATAAGCTTTTTTTTAGGCTTTACTTACATCCCCAACAGGCTAAGAAAATGTCTAAGAAATGTTTATTTTTATATTATAGTTTTTTTTTGTGTACACCAGTAAAAGTGCTACAAAGACAGGTTAAAGAGTCTCTTTGGTAAAACAGTTGGAAGCATATTTTCAAATTTTCTGTCACAAAAACACGGCACCCCTACCAACGGGCTTAGCATGTTTTCTGGGGGAAACCCTGACTACTTCATGGGTCTTTTTTATGGTTCGTATTCAGGAGAGCATTTCCATGGCCAGTCATACTAGTGTGACTACAAACTAATTCCATTGAATTATATTTAATGTTTGTATTTACTTTGCAACTAAATAATAACTTCAAATTCTGATGTCTATTATAGATTTGTTTTCTCATTAAAACAACTTTTTTTTCTGGTAAAAATTAATCTTTTTCTGCTAATATCATGACTCTTGTCCTAGATAAACAAACATTCTTGCAACCTGTCCCAGATACTCTGTTGTACGACTCAGAGAAGGGATGTTTGATTTCTGTAATTTCCTTTTTGGAAAAGAAACTGAGCAAAATTTTTAGCCACATCTCCCATCTCTAGCCCACTCAGATTGTGCAGTAGGCTGAACAGAGTCACCTTGGTGTTGTCCTGTGTTGCTCATGCTGTAATGCGGTCTTCCCGTTCACTTTGTGCTCTTAAGGTTTTCTGTGTACTGATGCAGAGGTTAAAGGCAGGCACAATACTGGTATTTGGGGTGAAACCACTCAAGTTTCAGCCACAGTTCACTTTGAGTGCATCTTCCAAGAGTTAAAGACAACCATGCTTCTCCAAAAACAGCTCAGCAACATTTAGATATCTGGATCTTCATATCCAGAAGCATCATTCAGGTGTTGCAGGTTTACTCTGCAGTCATGTGTTTCTGTGTGTAGTTCAGGAACATCAATGCTGCTTAGCTGAATGAAGCAGGAGGCAAGTTGGCCTTTGTGTTTTCTATTATTAGAAGCAGCCCATTGTGGAAAGGGGAAATGTGCGAAAAATGCAGAAGAGGGAACAAAGTGATGTCGCCTGCAGTACGGAGTCACTCTGCTGGTGTGCTGCGTGGATCGGCGCATGGTGTGTGTGCAGAGTTATTGTGTCACCAAATGTTGACTAAACACACCAGTTGTTTGCTCACTTTAGTTAGTTCACATAGACCTTATCTTTCCAGCATTACAGCCGATCCTGTCTTGTCTTTGATGTCTTAACTACACTCTGTTGAAAACCCTTTCATTCAAAAAGATTTCATTTAGTTTTCAGCTGCAAACACAAACATATGTCAGTGATAAAACAACTCTCCTTGTTTATTGGCCTGCCTTTAGTGCGGTATGTTATATAGCTGCTTTGAAAAGCTTTTAAAGGCTCAGTTCCGGATTTGATGCCTTGATGTAAAAGTGGAGTTGCGCCTGTTGTCAGAGCTCCTCATATGGAAAACAACTGAGGTGGAAAGTATTTGCCAAGCTGATACAGCCACTCTATACTTACCTTCTCCTTTAGCCACATCTTTATATCAAAGTCTCAATGTGTGCTTTACCATGCAATAAAGATATGACTACGCGTAACCAGACATCTCTTTTTAGGGGTTGGGGATATGGTTTGATGTTTTATCACAATATTTTGTGTTACTACTGTGATAACGATGTAAGTGATGATGAGAATAATTTAATGCTTCTTTTTTAGGTAACTGTATGACAGACTATGTGGCACATAATGGCAAATTTTGGTGGACAACAAATTGTTCCGGCTATTATTACAATAAATATTGTCATTTGGAGACAAATTTCAACTAATATAACAATAATAATGGCATATTAATGCAATTATACCTACTCAAATATATATATATATATATATATATATATATAATGATGTCTAAAGAATATTTATCACTGGAACTAGAACAAGTTTTATCTGAATTCACCTACACCCACTCAAAGTTTAAAAAAACACTTTCATTTCTAAACAGTATTTTAAATATCTAACATAAGTAAAATATACTATTAAGTCTCTGTAACCAAAATTGCATTTGAAAAAAATTATCATTCAGCTTAGACAGTGAAAACAGGCAAAAGTAGTGGTCTGGACTGTTGCAAAAAAATAAAATAAAGTCCAAACTAACTACTTCATGCTGGGTATCAAATGTTTGCAGTGTTTATCAAAATTCCAGCTTTTTAAATATATATAAGGGGAGCTTCTCTAACGATTGTTTCCCAATTGAAAGTCATTGGGCTCATTTTAATTTATCATGCGATTAAATGATTTATTGCTTATTGTGACAGGCCTATGTGTCACAGCAATAATAGCTTCACAAATACTGTTATTTAAAAACATTCATATTTGTAAGACGTTAACTTAGGACACTATTAACAAAACTAAGTGCGATTTATATCATTAAATTGCAAATTTAACCTGAATTTAGTCGTATTTTCAAATTTATTGATATTTATTTATGCTTTCATTGGATAAACAGTGGAAAAACAGTAAAACTAACAATCCTGACCATGAATTCTTACCATGAGATGGAATTTATCACAATAAATGATAAACGATACAATAAATGATCACCTCTACCTCTTTGGCTCCTATAGTATTATTTCAATATGTTTAAAGGTTTGTTATCATAATATAAACTGGGGTTCTGAAGGCTCCAGGGTGCTGGTGTTATTTTGCATTTGAGTGCCAACACCAGGCTGATGAGGAACTGACATTATCTCGTTGGACCGGTTCTGATCAGACTGGGCAGCGGCAATGACTGAGATCATTTTGGGCTTGCCTGTGTGGTTGTGTTTGACAGTTTTCTACCTTGTGAAAGCCTCAAGGGATTGTGTAATTATGTTAACTAGGGCTGCACGATCATGGCATAAAAATTTAATCTCATATTTTTTTCATACCTGATTTTATTTTCTCGTTTTTTTGGGGGGGGGGTTCTGAAAGAAATTACAAATGAAGGGAATCATTTTCAAAAACTGGCCTTTAATTTAATCGTTCCTTCTGTGAGTTGTACAATGGAGTACTTAGTTATGGGAATATAGTCATTATATTAGCAAAATAAAGATGGAATTTTACCAGAACGCCTTAAAATGTCCAAGTAACTCCAATTTCACATATGATCAGTCCGATTTGAAAAGCTTCATAAATAAAATCAGTAGTAGTAAATATGATTTTGAATTTCCTCGAGTGATTTTGTTAAATTATTTAAGAAGAAATCTGCAAGGGGAGCAAATACGTTTTCACAGCTCTGTAACTGATGGGGTAGCTTCTTGGAGCGTTTAAACATGAAGCAGGCAGAGAAAGACCATTTATTTGCCCCCAATAGAGCCTGACTGCGTCACACTTCCTCAGAAAGGTCAAAGGGCAGACAGAAATGGAATGGAGAAGACAGATTTCCCTTTTTTTTCTTTTTTTTAAATCATGAAGTATGAGAGCGCCTCAGTGAAAGTTGTTGCTTTCAAGAGTTGAGAGATTTGTGAAACGTACCACATTTTTGCCTCCTCAGACATACAAATATAACGAGCGTTATACACATACAGAGTCGGATACTCCTGGGAGTCCATAGGAATATTTCCCATAAGCCTCACCATGACGTAAAGAGACAGTTATGCACACAAAGTTGGGTTTCTCACTGCTGCCTCAAGGCCGTGTTGGCAGACGATCCAAAGTAATAGATCAAAAAACCTGTGAGGGAGACCATGCAGCAAATACAAATACATTCCTCACTGTCAACTTGGTCTTCTCAGTTTAATAAACATATAATCATTTGGGTTATAAAACATACAGAATAAATTAGCATCATTATCAGGTGTGTAACAATACCTGAAACTTTCAAGATGAAACGCTACGTTGACTTCACTAGAACAATATGAGATAGTAATATTAACATTCAAGAAAATTTTAAAGAGCAAAGCTAAAAAAAAAAGGTCTTTATTCTGCATTTTTATTGATTATTGTGACAAACTCAACATTTCTTTTGATCTCTTCAAATTGTAGGACGTCGTTTCAACAAGGGCCGAAACGATTAATCGTGATTTATTGTTTGCTTAAATAATCATCAACTAATTTAATAATTAATCATTAACTGGAGTATACAGACTCAAAAGGCGATTTGCTGAAAGAATAACATACTCAGAGTACGGTAACTCTGAGTATGTTATTATACTCAGAGTTATAATAACTTTGTACAGTTTGCCTTAACTGTACAAAGTTAAGGCAAAGTTTGCCTTAACTGGGAGTTAAGGCAAAGTTACAAAGTTAAGGCAAAGTTTGCCTTAACTTTGTACAGTTAAGGCAAAACTGTACAAATATGATATGCATTTTACATTAAAGATTAAAAAAAACCCTCCTGTCTGTGTTTCTTTTATTTATAAAAAATCTGGTTAATCATTAGAATAATCGATTAAAATTGGCACATTCTTAAGCTTCTTATGCAAATTTGTATTTGCCTTGTTTGGGAAAAAATAGTGGTTATTGCCATTTCCGAATTACACAATAATATCACAATGTTATTTTTCCTAATATAGTCAGGCATATTTTTTTGTGGCGATGTCAAGGACGGCAAAATTGAAGAAAAACAAACATGACCCAACTTTGGAACTAAATAAAACTTTCTTTAATCTCTTGTGCATCTAAGTGCAGATTTAATTTTATTTTTAAAGTTTCCCTCTGTTTTTTTGGTCAGCTGCTTGACCTATTGTGGAGTAGCTTCAACCGTTGACAATATGTTTGTAAGAAAAGAGTAATAGAGCATATTTTACCAGTTTGAACTGGAGATTTACCAAAATGAAGCATTAGCATCAACTTATAAATCAATGTTGATGCATGATTCTGAAGATGGACGACACCTTTAATCCAAGCATTCCTGCAGAAACTGATAGGGCGGCTTTGTTTGTCAGACTCCCGGATGTTTCAGGAGATATTTATCCGTCGGTCCCTCATTTTTTACACATTTTGCCTGGTTGACCTCTTGAAAAGCAGCACTGTAGTCAGATGATTACAGCTCAGATGAGAGACGTATTGATTCGGGGGGCGGTGGTGGGAGTGAAGGAGGCTGCTGTGCTGACGATGAGGCCCTACAGGCGCAGGAGCACAATAGTTTGTATTGTCTGATAGTAAAAGCCCAGATCACATTCAGTTCACTGTGAGTTCATTTTCCTCTTCCTGTCTGTGTCATGTTGGTGACCACACCCTCAAAAGCCAACTTAGGTCCCAGCGTTGTCACGGTTGTAAATCCCATTAGTCTGTCTAGATACTGGTGACAGGAAATCTTGTGTTGATTTCATGTTTTTGTTGTCGTTCAGTCTCCTTAAGCTTTTTGTTGTTTTTATTTTGCAATTCACATCTATCCCTCACTTGAAAATTCCCCAAAATTCCCATGACCTCATAGCCACATACCCCAACATTCCAGTTTCAGATGCACCCCCTCTGCTTCCTTCGCCCCAGACATATACAGAACCCAAAAATATAACATGATATAACATCCTCCTGTATCACCACTGGAAACCAGCAGACGAGGAGGATGGAGGAGAGCAAATGGGTCAGGGTGCGTCACCCAACCAGACATTTTCCAAAAATGTCATCTGTTTGGGTTTTTTAATCCCAGAAGGGGATTTGGGTTTTACATGCTGAGGTTTTGTCTTTATAGCTGGACATGGTAGCTTTTTGCTGCTGGAAGTTTTACTGTAAATGTGTTACTCGTAAAAAGTCCAAACTTTTCCAGATTCATCTATAGAGAGCACAAGGAAGGAAAGAAAGAAAGAAGGAAGGGAGGTAGGACAGAGAAGAATGGATGAAAGCAATGACTCAAAGAAGAGAGAATGGAAGTACACAAGGACAGAGATGGTAAAAATGATGCCAGGAGGAAAACCATTAAGGAATACCATGCAGGATAGGAAAACAGGAGATGAGGAAAGATAAGGAAGAAAAGGTCAAAAACATGGTAAGGGAAGACGAGGAAAAAAAGCAAGAAAATAAGGGAGAAAAGAAAACACGGATTGGGAGGAGAGTAGGACAAAAGGAAAGAAGCATGGACAGTGTTAAAGGCAGCGTGGAAAAAAAGTCTGGAAGTGCAAATATTACCATATTTTTCAGACTATAATTTGTCCTTTTTGTCATAGTTTAGCTGGTCTTGTGTCTTGTAGTCAAGAGCGACTCACTTATGTTTTTTTTTTTCTGTTCATAACACATTTTTTACTACTGTGTTAAAGATTAATTTATACTAATGGACATGAACCAAAGATTAAACATTACTGTCTGTGGACTGAAAGCTAGAAGGTCAGAGTTGAAGAAACAATTCCACAGCTGGATACACATGACCTGTGCTACCTTGTCAGATTTTCCTACAGTAGCACTTCTTTGTGTTGTGTCTGTCAGATTTGCAATTATACAAGTGTACATCTTTGAAAAGCAGAAGTAGTGCCTCCTGCGGAATCAAGAAGAATGTAGTAACTGGTTCGTGAATGGTATGTTATCAACAAAACTTTTATCTTTTCCAGCAGCCATTGTAAGCACACAAAGCAGTAAAACCAGCTGACCATATGTGCTGGAGATTAGCTTGGGCTTCTAGGTGACAGGCTGGTAACAGGTTGCGAGGTAATAACCTAGCTAAGTGAGGGATGGCGCCTGCTGACTTGTTATGTAACATTCCAGAGGTTTTTCAAACGTCTCGTTTTCACCCAATAAACATGAAGTTAATGGCAAAAAAATTGGTCAGTGTTTTTTTTTTTTTTTTTAAACGTTTTGGACTGTTTTTAGAAGCAGTGAAGACTCAATTGGAAGTACAAAAACATATAAGATGTAAATTTTCCATAACCGTTTAACAATTTCTAAATAAATGCGACTTTTACTACAGTGCGTCTTTAGGATTTTGTTTCCTCTTCATGTAGCAACTTGCACTCTTGAGCGCTGTATATATGGAAAATATAGTATTCCATGTGTCAATTTTCTCAGACACAAATTTCCAGGCAGTGTAGAGACCCTGTGTACATATAAATGCAGTAAGTCCCTCTCTCTCGCTTTTCTTTTAGCCCTTGTGTTGCATTATGCCGGTGCCAAGCGGCCCGGGGCAACATGCATCGATCCCGTCCTTCATCGCCCAGTTCTGCCGTCCAGTTTAAACAGCCACTCGGTTAAGTTGATGCTTTGTGAAGCTGTTGGGGAGCCACAGCTTTAAATGTCTTTAGAAAGTCTGATATCTGCCACAAACCCACCTAACATTATGGATGGGAAGATTTCTGAGGGGGCAGTTGCTTGACTTTCAATGCATTTTTGAGTGAAAATTAGTTAATAGCATTAAGCTTTATCACGCCATCAAATTGGACTCAAAATTGGGATTTTACAGAAGTTCTTGCAGTTTTAGAGTCTTGATAACAGAAATGATTGGGATATGGCATGATTCCAGTTGGATTTTATGTCAAGTATTTGTGGTCTGACTGCAGGACTAAAAGAAGAGTTGAGTTTTGTGTCCACCTCCCACCATGCCAGCTTGTGTTCCCATTATTCTCCCCACATTGTTGTGTTTCAGTCATGACTGTTCCCCCTCAGCAGGGGGTCAGCTGGTAAACACCTCATTAACAAAGCAGCACCAGAACCCTTAATGGATTTAACTAGGCCTAATTTGTTTAGCAGAAAGCAGAAAGTACCAACTAACAACCTCTTTTTAACTCAAGGATGGCTGTTTGAGTGTTTATTGATTTTAGTTCAAATGTTCTGAATTATTTCCAGAAGTAGTTGACGTAATTGATGGTATGAGAAACCATGACGTTTCTTTTTTCTCAGCCATGACACAAGAGTATAAATATTTCAAGTTTATAAATCGTTTAAGCAGTGAAGTTTTTTTTTTATTATTATTCTTTTAACTTGAAACAGAAATCCAATGATTTTTGCTCTTCCTCCATTGACATAACTTACAGACTATCATATATTTATTTACTTTTATGCATAGGCTAAAAGCAAATATCAAAACTATGAGCAAATTTCACAAAATGTTTTCATCGCCGAGCTGCATAAGCCTGTTGCAATAAACAATAAATCAGTTAATTGCATATTAAATTAAAACGAGCTTGATCATTTGTATTCGCATTATAGTTTTTTTCTTAGCTCTCTCTTTCTACCATAGAGTAGATGGAAAAAAAGCTTCTGGTTTGGTTCATTTGTCTCAACTTGCTCCTTTGTTTACAGCGACTTCAGGATTCATTTTATTTGTTGGTGCGGTTGTTTTACTTATTTTGGATGTTTAAAATGTTTGAAACCATTACCATTGGTTTAAAAAAACAATGACTACCAATTTCAATAACTTATGGGATAATTTATTGTCCAGATAAATGTGTTATTGTGAGAGGCCTAGAGCTATATTATATTATTTTAGGTAAATATTGTGATAACCATCATTTGAGATACGATTATTTTCTTAATTCATTCTTTCTTATCTGTGCTTCCATAACTCTCTGTCAATGAAGAAGCGCAGATTATTTCCACCCAGCCCCTTCAGACTAGTGGCAGTCAAATAACTGCTGGAACTGCGCATCTGCTGAGCTCATCACATGAATTACTTTTCAGCTCAAAACTGCATAAAGGAGAAATGTGTTGGAGGCGGCGTGTCAGAGTAGGACTGTCTTAAAGGGACGGAGGCCCAATTTCAAAGCGTCAAATTGCAAAGTTATGTTCCACTGAAGGCAGGTTTTATGTATATAACATTTCTATGACAATTGAAGGTAACATAGTTAATGGTGCTTTAAAATGGCACCATGTACCTGAAAATACATAATACCACAGCTTTAAGCTTTGGCAAACTAAATTGGTTACCTTTAATATTTATCTACTTTAAAGTGTGAAAAGATGGTGGCTTTACATGTGGATGTGATCAACCAGGGACAGAACGAGGCTCCGGTTTTTGATTACAGGAATCTGATGCAGAAAGTAACATGCATTTTTAAGATTGACAAAGCACTGAGAGCATTTGGAGAGCAAGTATGAGTATGTTAACACTGAACACAGTGTGGGAAATCCCCCCCTAACAAATTTGGCACATTGCTTCAGGTGAATGCTGAACGTTGTAGGCCACGCCCCTTTGGTTCCACGATCCCAGCTGCACTGTCAGAGAGCTCAAACCTCTTGTGATTTTATCAGATCAGCCTACAAAGATGTGAATGATAAAAATGATCCGTAATGGAGGCTGAGTGGTTGTTTATTACAGAACAATGATCTGAAAAGGGGAATTGTCAGTCACTCTCAGTTGTCAGCTACAGTTGTGAGCGTAAAGTGATCCACCATGTTGTCCATCTGTTATCTTTCCCTCCCCTCCTTTCTCTTGGAGCCTCTCTTGCTTTCTCTCCTCCTGCTGTCCAGGCTGTGCTGCAGCTGCTCTCTGTCCCTCCTGCCTCTGCAGACCTCTTCTCCATGTTTACCACTTTGGCTGGTTGGACCTCTGGAGCCGTCCTTCAGTGGGAATATTTACAAGATGGACCTTTTTCACTTCATGTTGACTAAACATTTGTTCACTAAAGGCGACTAGTGATAAATTCAATTGTAATTTGATGGGATTTTTTTTTAGCTCTATTATTTTATATTTTAAAACATACTTTTTGAAAAGAGAGTAAGAAGTATTCTGAGATCTTTGACAGCAGTCCAGGCGTCCTTTATCAAAGTTTATCTTGAAGGGTGTGTGCTCGTCTTAGTGCCGTTTTGTTTGCGTCATAAGCGGGCACGGTGGCTTATAGGTTATAAATAGGGTATGGGAGTTATTAACGTCCCCTTCACAAACAATCCAGCACATTACAATAGGCTGGAGATCCAGTTGTGCTGATAACTAAACTCAGGCCTGAACAGACGGATGATTAGATAGCTGGGTGGAGCTGCGAGTCTCATCACATTCAATTAAATTAACTCATCACACAGGAATACCTAAATATTTGGATTTGACACTTATAATAATGTTCTAAAGTAAAAAATTGTTTTGAATGTAAAAAATAAACTAAATGGAAATGCATCTTATCGTCTTGTATCTTAATGGAAATGCTCAAGGATAATTTGATTTGA
Source organism: Alfaro cultratus (assembly GCA_903066825.1). Taxonomy (NCBI): domain Eukaryota; kingdom Metazoa; phylum Chordata; class Actinopteri; order Cyprinodontiformes; family Poeciliidae; genus Alfaro; species Alfaro cultratus. The sequence goes on from CAEFZX010028909.1 coordinate 93,196, forward strand.
ACACATCTGTTTCAGTGGAAATGAGAAAATTAACTCCAAGACCCTTATCTGCATCTAAGCCTGAAACAATTAAGCAATTAATTGCATGATGAATTAAACTGAGCTTGACAATTTCCATTCGGATATTTTTTGTTTATAGATGCTACGTAATCCGTTTTATTAATGGTTTTGGTTGTATGTGGTTTTTGTTTCCTTTTTATTTATTGTTTTTGGTTGTCATGTTTTATTTTGGATATTTAAAAATATTTAAAATGTCTTCCAGTTCCAGTGTGAAGTGTTTTTTTTTTACAAAATTAAACTTGATTTGCCCTTGAAACTGCAAACTTGCACTATTATAGGTCAAACAAACTTGAAAATGGTCTCAAAACACCATTATCGCAATTTATCATCCAGCAAAATTTGTTTTTATCCATATCATTTATTCTTCTCAGCCTTCCATAAAGACAACCCCTTTACTCTTATTATCATACTATTTAATATAGCTCAAAATGTGATCATATAGCAGCACTGGTTCCCAAAGATTTCCTGGGCCCCCTTAGAGATTACAATAAACCCCCCCCCCAAAAAGACACAAAAAAAAAAAAATCAACTGGGCACGCACATCGTTCAACCAGACATAAACCTATACACATATTTAGTATTCAAACTCCACTGAAATTTATTTCACACTTTCAGCTTGCAACAAAACACACTACAAACCATCTTTACAGTGAAACACTTTAGTGTAACTGTTTAGTTTTTTTCATTCATCCGCACCGCTTCCCTCGCCCCCCCCTGCAATGGCACGGCGCCCCTCCGAGGGGGCGCTCCCCACACTTTGGGAGCCACTGTCATATAGCAACTTTTTTTTCCTTTCTGGAAAATACATTATGGATGAGCTGTAAAAATGTTAGCATTTCTGCATTATTTCAAGTCCTTGATGTGTTAAGATAAGTCTTTTCTCTTGCCAGTCATAAGTTGTTTAATTATTTATCACCTGCCAGATGGAGCAGTGTGGAAATCTGGGCAAGTGGTTTTTCTTGAGTGGTGTCAAAGTTTCATGAAGTTCAAATGACTTTATCCCATTTTAAGACATTGTACAATGTTATCTTTTATGTTTTGCCCTGGACCCGAGACTAGCTCTTTGCAATGAGTTCAACAATTGATCGGACTGGTGCCTTACAGCAGGAACATCTTGGATTTGAATCCCTGGGGTTTTTCTGCATGACGTTTGAATGTGTGGGCTCTATTGCTGTACTCTGACTGTCTTCCACAGTTCAAAAACATGACTGTTGGGTCAATTGATCACTCTAAATTGCTATTAGGTGTACGTATGTGTGCATGGTATGTTGCCCTGTGATGGACTGGCAACATGTCCAGGGTGTCCCCCACCTACCAGTCAATGACAAATATTTATTATTCCTGAGTTTGGGTGATGTTTATGTTTAAGATGTTGGTGTGTAAATAAAGAAAGCGGTTTCTCAGCCAATTGAACCGAACTGTAATAAGCTAACTTATGAATCTAGCTTGAAATGACAGATCAAGTCCTTCTGGAAGCCTGGTGCGGCTTAAATATGTACATTTATTTATATATATATATATATATATATATATTTTTTTTTTTCTTTGTAGTTGCGGCTTATAGTAAGGTGGACTCTATAGTCCGGAAAATACGGTAATTAGACCAGTCAAGGGTGATCAAACCTTTTCTGATTTTCCAGGGCTTCTCTTAATTAGTTCAACCTGTTTTGGGTTGTTTTGGTCCACATGTGTTTTGCTGACATCAAAGGATTCGGATCCTGCCGAGTAAAGTGTTACTGAACGCATCTTCATAAAAGTTTTATAGCCACCAGAATCAATTTGTCGGCGTTGTCATGATGTCACAGTTAAAAAGGCTGAAAACAGGATGTAACTAAATCATGACCGGAAATGTTCTGAAACCTGTTCCAATTGCTTACAGGAGGGTGTGATTCCCGTCTTCACCAGAGATGTTTGCCAGATAAGGTGGAGCTTAAAAAAACAAATTGAGTCAGAGCTCTTTGAACAGCAGGTGTTTTCAGATAAAACAACGTGCTGCTTAATGATTTATGCCCACATTTCAGTGTAAATAACTAAACAATATGAACTCATAACATGAATACACAAGCCTGTGTGTGGCCTTGATTCTGTTTGTGATCATTTATGAGAGTTTTCCACGGCAACACATCATTTCTGCAGTCAGAATCAGATGTTCTCTTGCACCGGTTCCTTTATTTAGCACAAAGTATGCATGCCATCTGGTTTTAATCAGCCTCCGCCATCTAAAAATTAATCAGCAAGCCTCACAGCAGCATGTTGAGCAAATGATATTATGTCAGAACCACCACAAGGTGGTTATCTCAACTAAAGTCAAAGGTGGTTTTGGTGTTTGTCCTCTCTTCACATGCAACTATGGTGACACAAAGTGTTTTCCCTCCTGACACCATTTGTATGTCTCCACTTTGTTTGAAGCTCTAATTAAAGTGAAAAATGAAGTGTGGGCTGCGTGATTAGAGATTGAACTGAAATGCTTCTCTCCTTCACACATAATTAAGCTGTTATTACTAAGTCATCATTCCCAGATCTATTAAATAACATAACATGAATCATTTAATTTAAAGAGGATCACATTCACTTCCCATCTACCATGAAACCAACTTGTTCATTTTATTCCTGTCGCAATATTTCCTAGCTAAAATTCTCGTTTTATATTATCTTTTTAAGTCATTGTGGATTGCTCCGTGTGAGACGGTGAAAAGCAAAATGCTTTTAACAATATTAAATGTTGGGATATTCAGATTAGGAGCAAATGATGTAACAGGTTAAGCCAGGATGGCTTTTTGTTCCTTGTGACTAAAATGGCTCTTGCACAACAAAGGTGATGCATTTTTGTTCTTTTTATCAGTTGGAAACTGATGGCTGTCTGTGTCCAGAGAGAAACTGCTTGCAATCATAAGGTTGTGAGTTTGATAGCAGCTTCATTTCTGTGCCTGATGAATAACTGACTGGTGATAAGTGCCGTACAATTAAAATCAGGACAAAGTGAGTTTAATTGATGAATGGTCTTAATTATTCTCTAAAAGATCTGCTCCAGTTAATGTCATCAAGTTGCACCCCAGTTTAAGAAATTAACGCAAACATTTCCATGGCATTGTTGCTACAATTCAAAGTACTGTTAGTGAAATGAAAGACACACTTCATGATCACTGATCTATGTTGGTGCGCCAGTCGCTTTTAGACTTGGTCCCTGTTTGCAAAACTGAAAGTTTGCTTTAAAAAAAAATATAAAATGTCAGAATTGCAAAACTGAGCATTTCCCTTTACTGTCTGTAAAATTAGGCTTTCTTGAAAGTTCATTTTGCAAGTAAACATAGAAAAACATGTTAAGCAACAGACTGAAGTCTGTTGCTTAATCTAACTCTAATCTAGCTAGATTAGAGTTAGATGCCAACTCTAATCTAACTGCCCTGATATCTGCTGGTGTTTTTCTTTTATTATATAAGAAATAAAAAATATATATAAAAATGAAACCATAAAGTTTACAAATCAACAAAAATAATACCTATTTTCTGCATAACACACTTAAATCATGTCTACTTGTTAGTTCCAGAGTTGCACCAGAAGATTCAGAACAATAAGCAATTATGATCTGCACTACAACTGCAACAAAACATTTTCTTTCTATTATGATTGAAGAATGACTCAAGTTGCACAAAAGAACAAATACTTCAGACTTTGTGTTCATTTAAGCCATTTTTGGCATCACATTCCTATAAAACAATGATTGAAATGTTTTCTCTCATCAAAATCATACCAATTCAACCACTTATAATACTGAGAGAATAACTCAGATTTGAGACCTAACTTGACAAAAATGACTTGCAGACATCTCAGGTAATTTATGGTTATTCTAGAGTCTTCAGACCACAGTATTTGTTGTGCTTTTGATATCTTAGAAAACATGAATTCAGTGAAAATAGACTCATAAAGAGTTTAGAAAGTCTGCTCAATATGTCACTACAATGTATTTGCTTACATAAGTGACAATTCTTTTTACAATACAATATTTGTTGTGTATAACTTCGCTTGTCAGTAAAGTACATGATTTAGATGTTCCTGATTTTATCTAGATTGCCTAATATGGGCCAATAAAATGGCTAATTTATTATCTTGTTGTATAAAATCTCATTACATCAGATGCTCTCATTTGTAAATACTAAGTTTCAGTTATATTACCATCAAAAATGGTATAACACATTGAATCATGGGTATTAATTTAATAAAGTCAATGGTGACTTTATTATGATTGTGGAGTACAGATGAATTAACATCTCCATATTTTTCTTATGTTGATTTTCAGTCACTGGAAGACTGACTGACAACAAATTATGCATGCAATAACATGCATAATTTGTTAATCATGTTACATGCTATTGTTAAGTTGCAAAAACTGCTATTACTATTAGAAATATTTTCTAAAATTCAAATTTTACTATCAAATTGTTTTGATTTCCAGCCTTCAGCAGCAATTAAAAGTTCATCCCTGACTTAAGGTGTAGTTTAGCATTGTCAGTTCTGATTATATCTTAAAAGATGGGACAAAATAAATCCCCACCACGAGTCAGTAGCATCTCTGTGGCCAAATAATCACCGGTGCGTTCTCGGCTTGTCCCAGCAGGTCTCTAACATACAAACAGGCAGACTTGCTGCTCTCTGCTTCTGCTGCCACACCTGAGGCCAACTGTCAACGCTGTGTATGCAGTGACACACACACACACACACACAAAGCAGAGGATTCCCAAAGGCGTCATTGCTGCACATCGACATGCACTTTTCTGTCATGTTCTTCCGTTGAATGCCTCACACAGCGCCACAAGCTAGCTCACAACTGTTCTTGGAGCACAAATGCAATGCGCTCCATCGCACGCATCTTTCCCAACACACACACACACGTTGTACCTACTAGTTTCACATGATGAAACTTGCAGCGTGACTTGCTTGGAGTCAGCTGTTAGTCATGGCTCCGCTGAAGCAACAGAAGTAGTATTAAAAAGCAATCGAAACTGGTTAGTTTCATTGTTTATTCATCTCCAGACATACTGTGGAGAGTAAGCATCAACCTAACACTTTATTTCCATTCCAGCCTACTGTAGAAGAGTTACTTCACATTGGATTGAAACATCTTGGACATGTCTTGGTCAAAATACAACAGTGTTCAATTCTATTGGTGGGAATTTCCGCTCCTAGAACAGAGTCTATTATCAAATGTGAAAACAAAAGTTTAAATATGGAATTTACAGATGAAACCACATATTTTCATATGCCTAATATAAAGAAAAATCTTTTTTTCTCAGTCTGGAGTTAAATCAGACCAAACTTCTCTTGTTTTTAGGTCAAATAGAATTCCATAAATTATTTATGTTTGCTAAATACCAGAAAACTCAGCAAGAACATTTTATAGAGATTTGGGGTTTTTTGCAACTTTTATTTTTACAATTCTGGAAAAAAAATGAGAACTTTAAGTTACCAGTTCCTCTGATTTTACTCATTATAGGTTTATGTTTGAGTAAGATGAACATTGTTCTTTTATTCTATAAACTACTGACATATCTCCGAAACTCCAAGCACAAATTTACTTTTTATTAGCAGAAAATGAGAAATGATCAAAATAGCAAGAAAGATTCAGTGCTCTTAAGAATATTTATTATTTCTAGTGGCTTATGACTTGATGATCAGTGTCATTGAAATAAAGGTTAGCCTATGCTCTTATGTCAAGTTATTGAAATTGATTTTTTGTTTTTTGTTTTTTGTTAAATTAGTATTTTGTTCTGAAACCAGTCAGGTGTGTGAGAAGCAGTTCAAAACGTTACATTTTTCTATACTTTAGTTTACTTTATTTCTGCTGCAGAATGTATAACACTATCACAAGACATTATTAATAACAGTAATAAATTATATCATATAATGGTGAATTTAAACAATCTTTTTTAGTTTGGTTGTATTGCTCTTAGCTCCATATGTGGTGTTGGAAAAGTTTGAAAATGCTTGAAAAGTTCTTGAATTTTACAATGGGGAAAAATGTATGAACCCTTTATAGAAGAAGTGTCCAAATGTCTTGCACAGAGGGCCAAAATCACCAAGTTGAAAGCTCTCAAGGGCCACAATTAATTTTTCTTTTATTTGTTAAAAATACAAAATAATTTTCTTTTCTTTTTACCTCCTAGACAGCAAATTATTATGTATACTAATTTAAAACATCAAAAAAGGGTCTCAAAGGTGTACAGTTTCCTAGCCTGTCAGTCAACATTTCAATTTCAGTTTATTCCCAGCAACAAAAAAGATCTGTGACTAAGCCTCTTTCTGTGTAAAAAGTCACTGGAGTTTTGTGGTTCTACTTACTACTTCATTAAAATAAAAGTAAAACGTTGGTTTTGTCCCAAAATATAAATTTGTCATTGAAAATTTTATACAAAGAGAAACACAAAAACTCTCCATCTACAGCAGTAGTTTAAAACATTGCTAAATTGCATACAGGTGCCACTCAAAGCTACTCAAGGGATTCTTTCATTCCACCCGGCTTCTGTTCTTATATTTAACTTTAAACTTTGAGGCACCAGAAACGCGCCTGATGCGTTCTGCGGTTTGTCATGGCTGTGAACCCTCAGCCTCATTCTCTCTTCCCTCTCTTTCAGTCACATATACTGCAGCCCTTTTGTCTGAGGGCTGCAGGATGTGCAGAGGCCTTACGCTGTTTTCAGAGCGAACGCATTTTGAAATGCGCCGAGTAGATTTGTGCCGCAGACCATTCCAACATCAACACATGAAGCAACTCCTGCAGCTTATTATTATATTTGGTTTGGTGATGTTTAGGGTTTTAAATTTGCTGCCCTGCGTCATGAATGTCAGACACTTTGCCAAAAGCGATCAGAGTGAACTAATCTCCACCCGTGGACTTGAGCTTTGTTGCGACCTCGTCCCCTCGGTGTCTCTGATTCCCGCCTCTTTGGCAGCAAGTCGGGCCTCCCAGCGTGCTCTCGCCTGCTCTTTTATCCATCGGTCGCCTCCTGCTCTGTGGCCCAACTGGCCTCCCTTCCTCCTCCACCTGTTTCTTTATCATTTTTTGGCATTCCTTCTTTCTCTTCCGTCCCTCCCTAGTGTCTCTTTCTCCCTAGCTGTCCACCTCCTCCAGTCAGTCAGTCTCTCTCCGCTCAGAGGCTTCCTTGGCCTTTGTCTGCCTCATGGGGAAGGGAGTTGTTTGGCTCTTCTCTTCTCATCCCTCCCTCTGTTTGCAGGGGAAAATGAAAAGATGTGTCAGCAAGGGAGCTGGGTTGAAAGAAAACAACCAGAGGAGACCAGAGAAGTCAGGATGAAAGAAGTTTGATTTTTATTTGGACTTATTTCATAAGAAATAGATGTTTTGTTTGTCACAAATTGAATATTTTTATTGTTGAATGTTTTTTCACACACAAAAAAAGGTAAAAGTAGGATGTCGTTTTATAGTTTCAGGTGCATGATGTTTCCTGTCTTTCCATGTATGTTTGTCTGTCTAAATGAACATATTATTTTGGTCTAAATATGAGGAAATTATTCCTAAAACGTTCATAGCAGCCTGGCTTTGCTAAAGATTGAATTGGGAATGGATCATTTGTAACTTTGCCTTTTTTTTTTCTTTTTTTTTTAGCATCGTTTTACTTTGTCCCACATAGTCTGTATGTTATTACAGCTGAATTCCCAAAACAGAGCTAAAATGTTCAGCTATGTAAATTAAACACATCTTATTTTAGCTACAGAAATTAGAAGTGATTAAATACTTTAACTCACAGTTTAAATAATGTGCTCATCTCTGCTTTCCTGTCAAGTATCAACAAAACTGGAATGCATAAAAACTTTGTCCGTAACTGCTCAGCTGTCACCACAGTCTCACCTTGGAGGGAAATGTTGCACACCTTCCCTGCATAAAAGTGCCTAAAGTTTTCTCCCTAGTCTGGTTTAGATCTCACCAGAAAAGATCAATATTAGTGACATCAGGATGAGCTGCACTCACTGTGAGTGCTTCATGTAATAAGCATCATCATAAACGTCACTTAGCTCAAACTTATTAAAAAAAAATAGTGATTGCCTCACGAATTGGTTCATTTGAATGCATGCACAGCGTTGTCTCAAGGTTATATTGATGAAATTAAATATAGATAGCTTTATGCTACTGCTAAGCACAAACCTACTTCCTCAGAGGTTCCTCACATGCAGATAAGTCACAAATATTAGCTGTAGTCTGTTAAGTGTAAGATTTGCTTAACTGTGAGTTTGAACTCTGACAATGAAACCATTGTACATCTTCTTTAAAACTATGTAAATGCTGGCTTCATTAACAGTTAAGTTAATGCAGCCACACTTTGGACACCCCTGGTTTGGGGTAATATGATTAAAATCAGTGATCATTCTGATCTCTGACATGCAAAAGGTGATTGTGAACAGCGTTTTCCATGTATGACCCTCATTTAAACACCCTAACTAGAATATTTCCTTATATAGAAGCGGGTCAGGATTAAAGACCTAACTCGTCTTTCCTTATCGTATCACAGCCTGAGGTCTTGCCTTGTCTTTTCTCCCCGTCGTTCCTGCCAGGTTGGCTGCTGTCATCGCTCAGGCCTCTCAGGAATGCCTCCAGATGTTTTCTCTGACTCAGCCAAACTCATTCCTATCCTGTGTTCATAAACAGCAGCACTCAGGAATAGGTTGGACTTAGCTGTTAAGTACACAGATGTAAGAACAGAATCTCTAAAGGTATTGCACTTTTTTAACAGGTTGTCACAAAACTAGATCGGTTCAGAACTGCAGCTTTCTTCAGTAACAACCCATTTCTGGTGCACCACTGTTCAACTCTTGAACGCAGAGGGGAAATGCAGTTGTATTAGATGGTCTGTGCAGATCTGGAGAGCTGCGTTTCTTTGAAGCTTATCTTTCGACGTACCCCAGACCTGTCAGAGCGATTACACAAACATCGCTTCTGAAGGCAGAACATGCAGACGTAAAATATGAAGCAGGAAAGCTCAACTGAGCAAATAGTTCTGCACTAGTTTGTATGATGAGTTGTTTGGGATTTAGTTTTTATCTTACGCTCTAAAATAATCCGTGTATTTTATTCCTGTAACACTGGAAGTAATCACACCTACTAAATGGCTAAGCTGGCTAAGCTTAATTTAAAACGTCACCACAGAAATGGCCGCATAAAGCCTGCAAAACAATGTTCATAAGTAATTTATTTCACTTATTTCACTCAAAAACAAAATTATATACTAGCTGCACAGTTATGTATTTCAAATGTACATTGACTATAAAAAGTCAATGTTAAATATTATCTAATTCATTAATTTGTAGAAATCTGTTTCACTCTTTTTTTGTTTGATTAAAAATGGTGCTTTATTTTGCAAAACTGCAACGGGAACACTTTTTTTTGTAACACAAAGTCACATAATCAGCAACCAGATGTTACCACTGGTTTAAACCATGAAGAAGAAAACTACAGGCAGTAGTTAGTCAGGGCGTGGTTTGTTTTTCACATGTGATTTTAATTATGTTTTGTAGTTAATGGAAACACCACAATTATAAAATAGTTTTTTCGACATTAGTGGAATATTGACAAAGTTTTGCACGCAGTTGTATTGACAATTCATTGCATTTTCACTAGGGGTGCACCGATTTATTGGCCATCTGATTTATCGATGCTGATTTCCTTAATTTTGGGAGATCGGTGATCAGCTGATTTTTTACATGTGAAGCCGATCTTATCCACCGATGTTATCAACCTCGGCAAAGGTCACTGCTTTCTTTTCTCCTGTGAGAGGTTTGACTGACAAGCCGGCCGACCAAGTCATGTCTTCCCATTTACAGTTAACAATAGTCACACCATTGTTGCCAATTCAACAACTTTCTTGATGTATTTAGCAACACTTCAGACAAAAAATATGTTATCAGCCAAAATTGGAATCAGCAGGTTGATTTTTTAAAAGATCGGTAATTGGCTGCAAAACTGCAATATGTGCACCCTAATTTTCACCTCCATTTTCTCTTCATCTTAGTATTCCGAAAATGTACTTATGGATCCATCAAGGGCAGGTAGAAACCAATCAACTATTGAATATTTCTGGTCATGTTATACATGTATAACACACAGTGTGGTGTCTTTTTTGGGGAGTGTATTGAGGCTGACTGACAGCAGTGGAGGTTGTCGGCGGCTCAGTGGGGATTGGACAGTGACTGATGGGTGTCGGCTCTGTTCACTGAACACGTCTGGTGCAGACGTTGATGGACGGGAGACCTGCTGTGCTGAACCCCCTCTTCTTGCTGCTGAGGAGGAATCAATAGGGCTGGTGAGAATGCCATCCTCAGCAGGTTTATTGTCATTGGATAATAGAAAAGAAATGGGGTCTCTTTTTGCCTCAATCGGCCCCCCACTCTCAATGTGACTTTAACCTTCCTCAAAGATTATTCTAAGATTGCTTCCACTCCTAATATTTGGCTCCACGTGGTTCCTGTTTTTATTTTATTTTACTTTTATTAAAGTTTAAAGCAGGTTGTCACCATCTTCAGTTTCTCTTGGTGTCCTGGCTGAGCCTTACCAAGGTGCTTTTCTTTAACTAGAGATGCACCAATTAGTTTGAATGATTTTCCCTTTTCCAGTTTTTAGAAAACTTTGATCTGCTGAAATTTTATTTTTAATAACTTGAATAAAGATCACTCAAGCACTAAAAAATAGTTTTTTTAACGTATATTATGTAGACAGGTGACGATACACTGTGTATTAGATCACAAGCGCCATAAAACTCAATGTTACAATTATTTGAATACATTATATCACTATCTTGTATTAGCAGCTAGCAGAGTTAGCAGAGCTCACTGAAAACATTGTTTTTTCTATCTTTGTTTTAGTTTAAAAGCAATCAGGGTTTATACAGGTCAAAGATAGAACGATTCAGTTACATCTGTAGTAATTTGTAAAGCCAGCCCAAATTCATGGGGCACATTTTTAGAGAAGCAGTATCTAACCAGGTTTCTGTCATTTTTCACCAGATAAAACTCAAAGTATTTGAACTGAAGCTGTTCTTAGAATGAAGATTTTCAGCTGTTGCTGTTCTCTATTATTTTAACAAAACAGAATGGTTTGAAGGTGAAACGAAAGACAAACATTTCCTTTTCAGATGTTACAGTAAACCATGAAAGTGCAGTAGACCCCTGGTATTCATGGAGGATAGGAGCTGCCTGTGAACAGCTAGAATCCTCGAATACTTGATATTAACTATAGAAGTGCTTATACCTTTTAATTGTTCGAAAACCAAATATACCTTAATATGCATTAATACGCACATCGAAAACTGTCTTAGCACTATTTCAGAAACTAATTGTCTTCCTTATTTCCAATCTTGAGGGTTCAGCGAATCAGCAGCAACAAAAATAAATGGTGCTCTGGGACTGGCTGTCTTCCAAACAATAACCAATAGCCTATCTCAGTTTCCCAAGTTGCAGTTTGTTTGGAATATTTTAGATACGCTCTAGAAAAAAATCTGCAAATTGGCAAATTTTCCAAGAATGATTTGGAGTCGTCATAGAAAAATCCAAAAATAGGTGAATCTGTGAATATTGAAGCGCAAATAAATGAGCATTCACTTCTTTGCAAACTCTGACTTTTCAAGACACACTAGATCAATAAAGAGCAACGAATTAGCACTTTCATTTGTATTGTAGCTAATAAGACTACAATAAATGCGTTTTTATTGAAACAGACATTTTTTTTTTTTAATCCACATCTCTGAAGAAACTTGATAAAACTGGTGTTTGCCAAAAAATACGGTGACGTTTCCAGTCTGCTCTCTTCGACTGGAATGACAGATTCAGTGCAACATCTGATGGGTGTGACCCAGACAAAGCTTCAAAGCACGGATGTCGCAATGCTTTGAAAAAAAAGTCCCTGGGATTTGGTTCAATTTGTCCATCTGTGTTTGTTTGGCCTAAAATAAGTCCTTCAAAGCAAACCAACAAAAACTGTTGCATTTGTTCTGATGGAACCGAATCAATACGCATTAATAATGGAATAAAAATTTCAGTCTGGCCTTATGGTTGTTTCTCAGTTGACTTAATTTGTGGTGTTCAAGCTTTAATTCAGGTGAGATTTGCGTCCTCCTCCTGGATGTTTGCACAAGAAAACTGCTTAGTGACACAGCAGGGGAGGATATGCCTTAAAGGAGGAGGAGGAATGCTTTTGAAATATACCCATCTCATGTTCTTCCCCTGGGCATTTCATCCATTTGGCAGTTATATGCAGTAAACAGAGATTTGTTTGTCTTTTGCGCTTGCCTTTTACTCCAGATTCCACTCAGCTCTCCATGAGGCAGATGCTGTTTCTTTCTGAATCCAGCTCCTCTGTTCAGACAGTGACATTTTCAGTGGGTTCCTTTGACCTGGAAGGGATTGTTTATGTCCCCCATTGCAAAGTAAATTCTTGAAAAACTCAACATTTGGTCTGGTTGTTCTGTCTTCCTTATGAACAGTTGTGGAGGACAGTTTCTGTCCACTCTTGCCCTATATTGCAGCCTCTGTGTGGCTGCTGATTCATTGTTGTTTTCCGTCTTGTTCTGCCTCTCTCCCCCCCTCTCTTCCTGTCCTCACATTGCTCTCTTCAGCTCTGCGCTTCAGCCTCTTTCTTTTTGTCCTGAGTGACTGGACACGCGTCCCGTTGCTCTTGTACGCCTTAAAATAATGAGCCAATGGGTTTATGCTTTGAGGCAGTTTTTTTAAATTGTATTTTACTATAGTTCTTGTCAGGACTCCATCCATGTGTCGTCTTCACTTCTTTTCTTCTCCCCATCCAGACAGTTTACTTGACAAGAACAGGAAGTTGTATTTCCCGTTGGTTCGACTTTTCAGGAAAATGACTGAGAACTGAAGACGGAAATGACCTACAAGTTTCAGTAAATAAATTAGGTTGAGTTTTCTTCTGCTGATGTCATTGCCTTTGGGACAAAACGGCAAAAATAGCTAAGTTCTCCTGTAGCTGGAATTAAAAGTTACAAGATGTTATTGTGAGATGACTTTAGATTAGTCTAATTCTTGCTTCATAAATTTAAATATTTGGGAAATATGTCTGTACATTATCTAATTACATTTTTTTTTTTTGCACAAAATCATTCTTATGTCATGAGATTTTAATCTGGCCAGTTCTGCCTATTTTGAGCTCCTTCCAGAATCAGATGTTTTAGGTTGTCTTGTCACTTTAAATCCAAAAAGCTGCAGCTGGCCTTGCAACCTAACTCAATATTCCACTCTGTACACGTGAAAGTGACTGCAAACAGATGTGCAATTGTACAACAGCACATTTATGACCCTGAGTCAGACCCAGAAGCAGAAGAAGAAAATGTGCCTGGACTCACTCATGTTGTTTATTGCAGCCAACAGCAAAACATGTAGCTGACCAAACCTGCTTGTCTACTAATAATGAAGTGGGCGGAGCTACTCTTCGGTTGCTAGGCGATGCGCAGGGCTTGGAGATTATGACGTCAATGTTGGAAGATTTTTGAAATGGCTTGTTTTCCAGACACCAAAAAACATTAAGTTACTGCCAGAAAATGACATGGTGTTTTTGTTTGCACTTGGACTGTTTCTAGAAGTACAAAAGACAAAAAGGGAATTTTGCATAATAGGTCCCCTTTAATGCTGGTCTGATATCGATTTTGGCACAGTTTTGTCAGTGCATCCCTAACGAGAAGTCTGCCTTTTGTCAGCAGACTACTGTAGAAAACAGCTCTTCCTATTTGAGGGAAATTTGTGAATTATTAAATCTTTGCAGCAGATATATATAAATAAAACCATTACAACAATTGGGAATGGCATTGGTAAAGATATTTACAGTATGTGGTGTACACTTCAAAGACTGCTGTAAACAAATTTTAACAGAATAACCAAGTTTTATGAAATAAAGAGAGTTTACAACAAATGACTGATTTGCTTCATAAGCATCATTCTGTAAGGACAGATATCTGGGAGTATCTGTAAAGCTTTAGACACCCCCTTGACCTGCATGGGTCGCAACAAACTACAATGCATTTGGATTCTGGTACCTTCTTATCAGAACCTCTTCAGCAATCTGAGCGGCTGCAGCTCGACATGCATCATTAGGCTTTGGCCCACTTTGACCCAGTTGGTGGTTCACCCCTGCTCCTTTTCTTGGATCACTTCTGGTTGTTCCTGCCCGCTGCAGACTGGGAATATCCCCGCAACAGCTGCGGCTTTGGAGACAATGTACCTCTCTCATATCTGACTTCACTCAAATCCTTACAGCTGGCCGTTTTTTACTGCTTTAACCCGTTGACTTTGAAATAACAAATGCTCTGTTGGTTCCTAGTATATCGCGTAACCATAATATGATACATAATCTATGTATGAGAAGGTCATTTCTGCTCCAGTTATTTGTAATACTGAATCTTAGTATTTGTTCTTTACTCAAGCTTTTTAACCAAACTGCTGGTAGGAACAAACTTACTTCTTTCATGGAATTAAAATGTAAAATATTCTTATTGGTCACCATAACCTCAATTGTTTTTGAAAAGCCAGTTATGCTTGGCAAAAGCTGTTTTAATCATTCAGAACATTTTATGGAATATGTATTATCAAGTTGGGAAAATTAAATCCACTTTAATTTCTTGTTTTATATATTTTGTAGGTATCCCAGGTATATTGAGGTTTCTTTTTCTACATCAATTTCTATTTTGGTTCATTTTCATTTAATTTTAATCCAAATCATTTAAAAGTTCTTTTTTAATCAAATTATTCAGTAAATCTAATGTTGTTACATTCCACAAACATCCTCCAAAATCAGGGTGAAACTGTAAAACATCAGTGAAATACTAATAGAAATAGAAATAGAGAACCAATATATATAAACATCCTGTTCCTCATCATATTTCTTCTGTTTTTTAACTTCTGTGACACTTTAAACCTTCAGATTAAACAAATGTTTATGTCAGGTAAAGATGACATGGCTAAATACAAAAGGCTATCCAAGTCAATCTGGTCCTGCGTTAGAAAGTTACTGCCTCTTGTTAAATAATTTATTGTATGACTCCCATTTTCCAGGTTAGTTTCATTAGATAGCGCTAACCCTTTCTAGCAAACCCTTTTAAAATCAGGAAATAACTGAATGAAAACCTGTCTGATATCACGAAAAAGGCTAAAGGACCTCAAAATAGCGAGAAACAGTCACCAACTGAGTCTTATCAGTCTGGAAAGAGTTAGAGCAGTTTCTAAAGGGGTTTTGGACTCCAGAGAACCATGGAAGAAGACGACATGGATCAGTAGTAAAGCCATGCGGACCAAAAAGACCCAACGGTCCATCTCACATTTGCAACTAAACATCTTGATTATTGCCAAGACTTTGAGGGCAGTAATCCGTGGACTAATGAGACAAAAAGTGGAAAGTTTTGGGAGGTCTGTGTCCCTTTTACATATGGTGTAAAAATAGCACCATTTTAAAAAACAAACCTTATTCTTGGAGTCAAACTTGTTGGTGGTAGTGTGATATATGCTACTTTAACTTCTATTAATTAATGGACCAGTAAGTTCTGATCATGACCAAAATAAATCCTAAAAGGAAAATCTTTAGACATCAGTTTGTGACCTTAAGATGGAAGGTGCTTGGATTATGCACCAGTGCATTGGACCCAAACACACAAATAAGTCCACTATTGTATAAGTTTAAAAAAACAAACAACAAAATTAGTATTTTAGAGTGGGCTAGTCAAAGTCCAAACTCAAATAAAGATTCTTTATTGTGGCCAGAAACAGAATATCAATGCTCAAACACTTCCCACTGTGGAGACTTAAAGAAATCCTGTAATGAAAGTGGCCAAACAATGATGGCTGCTCCCTGGTGCCAACGGTTACTTTTTCACATAATATCAGATTGGTTTGGAAAGCTTTTTCCCCCATTAATCAATCAGGTTTATTTGTATTGCACATTTCAGAAACACATTGGGTCAAAGTGCTTTACATGGTGAAAATGCACACAAAAAACATAATAAACACCTCATACAGTCAACAACCAATAACAGACATCTCATTTTGTCAAGAACCATCGTTAAAGTCATCAATACGCCGCGAACATGTTGGTCAGTATTCCATCTATCATGGTTCAAAAGTGACTCTTAACAAGTGGGGTTTTAGTCTTAGTCTTTTTACTGAATTATTTATATGCATAATTGACTATTGAAACTCTGCTTTTGCATTAACTCAGGATATATTTGAAATCATCATTTCGTTTGATCTGAAACATTTAAGTCTGAGGGGGAGGGGGGTGCAAAAATGGAAATCGGAGGACTAGCTGTTTTTTGTAAACATGTTGTGAAATCAGGCAGAGTCACTGCAGTTATTTTCTCCAACATAAACAGAAATTGTTTCTAGAAAACCTTTCTGTCTTAGTTGAATTTTAAGCACATAGTAACTGAAGACATTTAATCTAAAGCCCAAACCACTTCTCTTTTCTTCCTCCTCTTTCTTCTTCCTCCTCCGTCTGATATGGGCTGCGACTTCTAACTCAGACAAAGGTCTTCTGTCCGTCCTCTGTCACGTTAAAGGCATCCCATCGCTGTTCTGAGGGCATTTTCACTTGTCGTCACAAGAGGCGCAGATCACAGTCCTCCAAGCGTGCCGAGCTCAGCGGCCTTGCTCTCACAGTGACATGTTCTCACGTTTCACTGGAAACTGAGAGGGGCTTTGTGTTCATGTTCATTAAAAGTGAATATCTCCTCTCCTATTTTTGTCCGTGTCGTGCACGCTTGCACAACTCTGTGACCTCTTTGTGGGGATCTGCGCTCTGTGGTCAGCCCAGTTGGGGTACATCAGAAAGAAAAATATTCAAATATTTCACTTTACATGTCTTTCCTCTCTGTCCGGCCCCAGGCTTCACTACGCCACACACAGTCTGATTGAATTACACTCTCTTGGTGCTTTTATCTATTGAATTAGCCCGTCATGGCCTCCCTGAACACTACGGCTGAATGTTCTTCCCCAGGCAAACTTACTAACAAGATGCATAAGATTAGCTATTCATGCCCAGTGGATGATGCCATCTTTGTCTTTCACGTCTTGAAATGAACCTGAACTTTGACACTTTTACAACAGGGGATGCAAATCTGGTTCAGATTAAAGCTTTGCTGTCACAACCACCGATGTGACTCAGTTGAGTGATTTGGTCTCCCTGCCATGTTGCATATTTGTATCGGATCACTTTCTGCAAACATCTGCTGCTGCCGACGCGTCAGTAGCAACAGGAGGCATGTTCCCACCAACTGGACCATTTAAGCCTGTTGAACTAAACATAGTCCTGTATTTATTTCTTTGTTTTAATTTTTATGATTTTATTTCATTTTTTATTTTAATTATTGAAGTTAGATTTTTTTTGCGTTTTTATTTCTATTTATTTTTTATTTTATCTAGAAATATTTTTTTTACTTTTTAGTTTAAAATGACCATTTCTTTTATTTTATTCTATTATTTTTTTTTGCTTTTTTCAAATAATATTTTTTTTAATTTAATTTGGCATTTTTGTCTTCTTTAACAGCTGTATTTATTTAATAATTTTACTCATTCATTTGTTTTTTATTCAGAAGTATCTTTTTAATTTTGTATTTTAAATAGCCATTTCTTTTTTATTTTATTTTTTTCCTTTTTAAAATGTATCCATTTTTCAGTTTTTTTAACAGCTATATTTATTTCTTTATTTTAATCCTTCATTTATTGTTTTATTTTTAAGTATTTTTTATTTTACTTTTATTTTAAAAAACATTTTTAAATTTACTTTCTATTTATTTTTTGTTTTTTAAAGGCTGTGTTAATATCTGAGTCACGTGGCAGACTCATGTGACGGTTGGTGTAAAACATACGCTCCAGTAAGAGTCTTTAAATCCAGCTTGTATTAATAAATCATAATTTGAATGCACAACTTTTTTGGTGAACATTTACATCAAGATACATTTCTGAAACAGTTGAAGTCATTTATTCTTCCTAAGTTCAAGTAAATAACCAACTAAAGAGTTTAAGAACTACTGCTTTTTCTCAGTCTAACTTGTCTTAGCATAAATTACAGTAAAATGTCACTACATTGAATAATTTGATGACTTAACCTAAAATATGACAGCCCAAATAACCTTTATTTAAAAGCCTAAGCAACACATTCCTGTATTTGAATACGCCATCTCTTCCTTGTACCATATGAAGCAACAAATTTGCTGGTTTTACTGTAAAACATTTTGTCATTGTAGCATTTTTACCACAACAGCTAAAAGAAGCTGATTTTCTGTCTGAAACCACCTCATGGTGCTAAATGTACCAAGCCAATAGTTGCCTTGAGCATTTTTAGGTTACAGGAAGTAGTCTTATAGTTTATTTTGAGGCACAAAGGGAAATGATTAGTCCTGTCTTTATCCACTGCTGCGACAGTGGTGAACGTTTTCACCAGCCAGCTTTTGCAAAGCGCTAAAGTAGGTTTACTGTCAAAGAACGTCCCATTGTCATGATGGATATGTTCTGCTTTTATTCCTTTATCAGGTGAAACTGAATATCAGACATCACATAGACTCTTGTTTGTAATGATGAAGGCTTCTCTGGTCAGTAATGATCTATGTTGTGTTTTGATCGATATATCGAAGTCGTGGTCAGAAAATGGCTGATCTGTTCATTTTTACTTTCAATAATTTTTTTATCTTTAACTGGATAATTTTTAATTCACCCATTATTTTTAGTTTGTAGCCTATCAAAGAACAACAAAGTCGGCACCAAAAAAATAAAAATGTCACTCTAATATTTAAAGTTTTGCATTAATTATCCGAAATATAAACTTTATACATATTTGCTTTGTTAAATCCAGGTGGCTACTTCTTTTTTTGAACAGGTGGTGTATGTGACATAAGCTTTTTTCTAGTTATATTTAAATTGATCAGTTCCTGGGAATTTCTAATCCATAATCCATAGTCCATGGCTTTCTGGTGAGTTTGAGCAGCATTTTATTGAGATTTAAACCGTGTTTATCCTGCGGCCTCATGCAGTGAGTAGGATGGTGAGGTGGGCGATATGTTTTGTCACAATACTTTATAGTACTATTTTGTAATGATAACAATAAGAACTATTTATTACTACTTTTGTAGGTAACTATACGGCTCTAGAGGAGTCATAGCCCCACAAACACAAATACTGCTTTTGAAAAACATCCCCATTTGTAATATGCTTCTTTGGGAAACCAGTCACTCAAAAAAGTGTGATTTATATACAATGTGACTACTTTTATTATATATTTTCAAATTTATTGCAACTATCATTGAACAAACAGTGGAGAAAGTAGTAAAGCTAACAATCCTGATAATATGGACAGCTTTGGGTGAGTTTAAATCATTAATTGGAATTTATTGTGACAATAATAAATCAGAATTCCTATTATGAGAATAAAGTTAGCACAATAAATGATAAAAGATACAATAAATGCCCAACCCTTCTGCAAACGACAGCCAAAAGGATGTCAAGTACGATTGCATCTAGATATTTCAGCTCCCAATATCTAGAGGTCAATATTGTACATCTTGAATCCCTGTTTCTCTCCACTTTTAAGTAGAGATGCACCAATCCGATGTTAAAAATAATTCTAGATGGGGTATTAGTGATGATGTGCCTCAGCGATAACGGCAGAGCTGTTTGGTCTAATTTCATGCTTTGTGCCCAGAGTGATATCATGCTTTTTCAATTTCTAATTGCACCTTCTGAGCCATTTGTTTGAAACATTTGTTGCAGTTTATTTTTGGCATGTTTGATCAAGGCAGTCAACCTATTGTTTTTGTCAGTTTCAGTTTCTTTACTTATTTTTACATTGACCATTAAACTCCTAATTCCACTATCTGAATAAATCAGCGGTGCACCGATTTAACGGTGCCAATTTCCTTAATTTTGAGAGATTGGTGATCGGCTGATACTTGCATGTAAAGCCGATCTTCTCTCCCAGTCATCTGCCATCACCGTTCTCTTCTGCTCTCCTGTGAGACTGACAGACTGATGTGTAGCGTTAACCGGCCCACCAGGTCATGTCTGCATGTTTGCAGTTAACAATACTCACCCCACTGTTACCAACTCAGCGACTTTCTTGCTATATTTAGCGACATTTCAGACAAAAGAAATTGGTATCGGGCAAAATCGAAATCGGCAGATTGTTTTTTGTTTTTTTTAAATTGGTAATCTGCGATCAGCCAAAAACTGCAATCGGTGCACCCCTGGAAAAAATTAAAGTTGCTACTTTTGCGCGTTTAACCAAGCTTGTGAAGCTACTGGTATATTTAAGCGTACTGCTGCAGAGATATCAAATAAATGTGTAATTCAGCACATTTAGGTTTGTAAAGAATCGTTTTAAGTCAGTTCACTGTTTTTCGGATCAGTATCGGCTGATTATAAACCTCAGATATCGTTATTAGAAGTGGAGAAAGTGGATCAGTGCATCCTTACTTTTAAGAACATAGGAATCCATTATTAGGCATTTGCTCCACCCACAGCCACTCCTGTAGAGATTTTATCAGGCTTTTTCATCTTTCTGTAGAAGGGGAAGCTTGTATATAAGAGGAAACAAGTCATCCAACCAGCAACATTTATGTCTCCCAATATTACCGCCTGGCTTTGATCCAGTGCTTGTAAATCTCATCCTTCTCTTGTTTCTGCCCTTAAGATAATATCAGCGTCTCAAGTGAGAGCAAAGGAAAGGTCACAGTTTGAACACAAACAGGCCTGATGCATTAATTCCAAGAATGATTACCAAACCCTATAATGGAGAGCGAACGGCTGTATTCTCTTTATCTGACTCGCCACTGACAGCAGCAGAAATCGCAGAGGAAACAGGAAAGGCCTGAGCAGCTCGGTGTTGGGACGGATATCCTCTTTTGGAGGCGTTCCCCTCCTCTCTCACTTAACTCTCCCTCTCTTTATCTCTTTTTATCGTGTCACTCTCCGCCAGCACATTTTGCTCTTGGTGCGGCATAAACCACCCGCCTGAGCGTGGAATCGAACCGCAGACATTCGTCCCCCTTTTGTATCTTTTTGGACTCGTCAGATCTGAGTCGGTTATGTGTTGGCATGGGGACGAGGAGGATGAGGACAGCTCCGAGGTTGGTTTGATTTCTGCTCAGTGATGATGATTTGGACAAAGTTTTTGTGTGTTCCTGCCTTGATGACTCTCCACATTTTGATTTATTTTTTTTCTCTCTCTCTCTTTTGCTCAAAAAGACAACTTAGGATGTATAATTCACTGGGGACACCAGTTTGGCTAACCCAATAGAGACAGAATCAGAGGAAAAATCTGAGAACAATTGACGGCTTGGACCGTTGTTCACCTTTCTGGCCGATAAGCCAACATAACGAATACTTTTTTAATTTGAAATACTATAAAAACCAGTTGAAACTGATTTTTCTTCATTGATGCTTTGCTTCTAAGGTTTCTCATTTTTACCTAACTGGCCTTTTCCTCTCCTTCCCCCATCACTATCTCCCTGCCTTTCCTCCCATTACTGCCATATCAGGGTCACCATCTCTTCCTCTTTGCTCCTCCTCACTCTCAGCTCCACACATTAACAGGTTAAAAAGCATTAAATCAGGATTAATCAACATGAACAATTCTTCTTTTCTCTTGTTTTTATAGTGTTAATCAAAAGTTTTAACCGCTGTTTCCTTTGTCCCCCATTTTCCCTTGTTTTTCCCGCCCTTCCTTTCTGTTCCTTCTCTTGCAGAGTGATCCAGGTGGGCTGTCTGTTCTGGAGCAGCTCGGTTTGGACCAGAACTCCGACTTCTCCGACTCGAGCGTTCAGCAGCTCCTGGATGAGCAACGGGAGAGGATCCGCAGGGAGATCCGGAAGGAGCTGAAGATCAAGGAGGGCGCGGAGAACTTGCGCCGCGCCACGACTGACAAGAGGAACGCACATCAGGTGAGAACGAACGTTTGCAAAGACTCATCAAAATCAGGGAAGCACCATTCCTTTACTTCGTTATCGGCTCAACGCAGAACTTTACTGTCCTGGAAAGATCCTCACCCTCCGCTGGTGGTACTTTATCTAAAGGATGTCATTTCTTTTTTTAAAACTAGAAAAAAATCAAGTTTAGACTGACACGTTTTTCAATCATTTATCCACTATATTTCCATGAAGACAATTACACCAAACTAAATACAAGTTTCATGGTTCTTTTGTTCCTGTTTTGTTTTTGTTTTGTCTTATTTCTGTTTGGGGTAGGGATTGGTTTCAAACTGATGGTTGGAATTGGGAAAATGTTGTTTTATTTATTTATTTATTTTTGAATACCACTTATTTCTTGACCTGTTTATGTCAAACTACATGTCAAAATTTATTAATAGAAATAGGGGGGAAAAAAATCAGGAATGCACCAATATGAAAATTTGGGCCAGTATTGGATATTTGTATTGCTGTTATGGCCGATAACTTATATTATATACATTTTGCTACCTTTTCGACACCTTGAAAGAAGCAACCACACGCTAACTTAACCTCTACTTCAGTTAAAATACCCACAATCCTCTTCTGCATCACTGTCACAAAACTAACTTCCTCCGCTCCCAATTTAGAAACAAATGACAACAAGAAGGAAATAAATACTGGTTATTAATATCTGCCCAGTTTTATTTATCAAAGCAATACCAATATATTATAAAATGACCGATATCAGTCAACACCGATGCCAGTTCCGGTATATCGTGCTTCCCTAATCAAAATCATCAATTCCTCCAGTACGATAAATTGTTGTGAATGTTTGGGTGTAAAATACTGTCTGTGGAAGATTATAAACTGAAAACATAGAGAAAGGAAAATTTTTATTCAAAAATACTTTATTTATTCCAAAGAGAAATTAAATGTTGTCTTAACTCATATCATTCATGTACCTTCAAAGAGTTGTTGTTGATGGTGATGTTGCTGTTTTAGGAAGGATTTCCAGTAGCAGTCAACTAATCTGACAGGGCTTCTGACTGAAGACTGTTGCTGTATCATCATGGTCTCATGATGAGCTAACAGCTCAATATCAGGTCGTACTTAATAATGCGACCTGATACCACACACAAATAATTAGATTTCTGCAAAAAATCAGAATTGATCACTAAGACCTGCTTTGTGAACGTAGCTCCAACATTTTGAGTCTGAATTAGAGCTGCATAACATTAATAAAACCTATGATAATCTAGATGAATTTAATAATATGACGTGCAACAAATAATCAAATATGTGAACAATGATAATGTTCTGCTTTGAGTTCACTGAAGGACTTTATCCAGCTTTTTTGGGGGATGATGCAACATTTTGATCATTTCCATCTCACAGCTTTGGCTTTGGCAACAAAAACAACTACTCAATTCCAATCTCTTTACTTTTTGTTATTTTATGCAACATTAAACAACCAGTGTCACCAAAAAGAGAGTATGCTATAGCTTCAAACTTGCCAAAGTGTAGCCATTAGCCTAAAATGGTTTAAATGCACAGCTTAGGAGGAAGGATATGTTTAAATTCAGTTATCAAGAAATTAAAGTAGAAATGTGTGGTTTAAGATTTTAGTTGTAATGTGACACAATGTGGACGTTTAAGTCTGATTAATGCTTTTTTCGACCCTGTGCTGTTTATATTTTGAGTTATTTTGTTATTCTATCGACTAATTGATTTTTAAGGTGGGTGTGAAAGCATCCAATTAGGTCAAATTCAGGATTAATGATGGAGAAGCTCCGAAAGCTTTTAGCTAAATCTGTGGGATCAAAGTGAGAAGAGAATTATGTCACCTGCAGAATAAAATGGTTCTTCACTTTGGATTAATTATTCCTTATGCAGTTTGATGGGTACCATGATGAAAACTTAAATCCAGCGAAACTTGTTAAAAAATGTATTTCTAAAAAAATTACATAAAACAAAACTTGTTTTATTTTCTGCTTCTTGTTTAAGACTGCATACTTCAAACATATGATTCCTTAATTTGAGTTATACTCTGATAGTTTCTCAGAGGAAGTAATGCTGAATGATGTCTTATATCTATAAATAAATGAATTACTTCATGCTGTTTCTTCTTTTACTTCATGCTATTTCTTCTTTTTTTGCCTTTAGGTGGACAGTCAGCTGCGCTCTTCGAACCGAAAACTGGACAATCTGCACTCTCAGCTGCAGGAGCTGGATGCTCACATCGTGGTGAAGGGAGGAGAGGAGAGCAAAGGTACAGCTACCACCGCTATGATCGCTTGTTTTTTAATCATCACTTCATTATTTCACTCCATTTTTGTAAAAAAAAAAAAAAATGCTTTAGCTTACATTATTTTGTGTATTTTTAAGATTATTGTGAATCAACAAATTGCAGGTAGAATCAGTACTGAGATAGCCACAGATTTTGTGTTTGGTGATCCAGTAATAAAAGATTTTCTGAGAGTACAATAGATTCTGATTTTAAATTTCCTGGTATTTTAAAGAGTTTATGATGCCATGCACTCTGACAGGGCCCCACAGGATCATAGATCCACCACTATGCTTCACATTGGACCTGAGGCTCTTTCCACATGTTCATTCTTTGTTTCATACCAAACCTACCTGAAGCGCTTGCTTGCAAGAAACTAAATCTTAGGGTGCATTCATGCCAACCCCTCTTCAATAGAACTCAAGTTTGTTAGCGTAGAAAGTTTGGTTCGTTTGGGGAAGTGAAAGGACAATCGAACTATGATGTGAAACAAAACAGCAAACTCTCATCCGCCTAAAGTGAAAGCCTTGGTTTGGTTGAAGTGAACTCTGGTGCGGTTTGAATGCGTATGTGAATGCCAAGTGGACCGGAGACTGCTCCAAAAGCAGGAAGCGAACTACAGTGCAGGAAATTCTGGATTAGCCTAGCGCTAAAGGGAGAAACGGCTCTTGGTCATTTACAGAAGACAAAAGAGAAATCCTAAAATTTCCACTCCATTCTTGTTTACATTTTGAAAAGAAAGACGTTGCGCTCAGTGTCTTCTTCTGAAGTTTTCATATAGTTTCCTTCAGTATTTCTTGCTGCAGCGCCTCCACAGGTGAGAAGGTGAACAGATTTTTCAAAGTGGTTGGTTTGTTTGACACAGTGTAGCGTGAAAGTGAACCACACCAGCTGAAAATATAACAAATATTGCAAATTTTGGTCCTCAATCGATCAGAGTCTTCCGAACTATCAAGTATAAAATCACCCTTACTTTCATCTGATCAAATTTCACGGCTCCATTTAAAGACCCTGTAAACTTTAGCAAACTCTACAGGGTCTTTAACTGGATGTTAAACCATTCATGTTTGTGTTGCATCATATTTGCACCTTATTGCAACAGAAAGTCATGGATTCATATTTAAACGTTCGCAGAAAAACTTCAACTTAAAGTGAAGTATGCAAAAAATTGATTCTGTTAATTTTATGTTTTAAAGAAATAATTATGGACAAAAGTCTTTTTGTTCAGGAACAATTGTTTGACATGTTTTTTTTTTTCTCGCACTGTATTAATTTACTCAAACTAAGAAAAGGTTTCCATGTGAGATTATGCTACTGTAAGAGGAGATTAATTTGTTGTCAGGTTGTTCTTACATATCTATAACAAGTTTGTCCAAGTCTATAGATTTTTATTTTATTTTTTTCTCAATTGGCTCATTTGTCCACAAATGCATTTTGGTTCATATTTGTCAGCCATGTTGCATACATGTTTTTTTTTTTTGTGCTAATTTTAGTGAAATTGTTTCCTTTATTCATATTTTTTTATAGTAGTTCAAATAATGGACATGGTAAAAACAAGTATTTGTGTTTGAGGCTAAAAAAATGTAAACATCAACTTTAACTTAAATTATGATTAGGGAAGCAAATCCAAAGCTCCATCATCTCTCTAATCTTGATTAATAAATGCAACGCAACTTCATTTTTTACAAAATAAAAAGTTTTTTAATAATAACCCAAAGCCTTGGAGCATTTTAACTGCACGTACATGTTCACTACAGACCTCTTCAGACTTATTACCACATTGAATCTTTTTGAAAATGCCAAATGTTGCTTTTGTTACCCAAGTATAGCCTCA
Organism: Alfaro cultratus; assembly: GCA_903066825.1. Lineage (NCBI taxonomy): Eukaryota > Metazoa > Chordata > Actinopteri > Cyprinodontiformes > Poeciliidae > Alfaro > Alfaro cultratus. Next base: position 119,312 of record CAEFZX010028909.1, read on the forward strand.
TATTATTAGATGCTCCATTGAATTCCCGGTGGAGTAATTTCCCCTTTTTTCCCCCACCGTGTGAACCACCATCCTGTTCCTTATTTTATCGTCTCGAACCTTGCCGTCTTTCCACAGATGAATGTCCCGGGTCTCCGGGGGCAGAGAGTCGCACGTCAGCCCACAAGGAGCGCATCGCTGCCCTGGAGAGGCAGCTCAACATCGAGCTCAAAGTCAAACAGGGGGTGGAGAATATGATCCCCATCTACGCCAACGGATCAACAAAGGTAGAGGAATGTTTCCCTTGATTCACCACACACACACACACACACACACACACACACACACACACACACACACACACACACACACACACACACACACACACACATACTTACACACATGTTTGCGTGGCTATCTTTGTGGGGACTTTCCATTGAATTTCATTAATTTCTACAGCCTAAACCTTACCCTAACCCTAACCATTACATACCTAACCCTAACCCCATCCAAAACTCAATTCACACCTTAATCCTAAATCTAACCTCTGATCCAAAAACAGCATTTCCCCTTGTGGGGACCAGGCTTCAGTCCCCACAAGGAGCAATTGGTCCCCACAACGTAGTATATATATCAGGAAAATGGCCCCCACAAGGTATTGCAAGCAAACGCACACACACATGCACTCACGCGCACGCACACACACACACACACACACGCTAAAGTAGCAGTGTCACGTTCAGTAGGATAAAAGACACTTCCATCACATCGTCTCCCCAGGTGACTGAGAACGAACAATGTGCAGTCTGCTAACTCAGACTATAATAAAACGTACAACCTAAATCCTTTTCCATCTTTTTCTCCCTTGCCTTTTCATACAGCATTGGTTTTTGGTTTTTGTTTTGACGTCACTGTTATACTTCTGCTTCTCTCACATGTAACGGTAAACTCTGTGATTTAGTCTGAACCATTTTGTGTGACTTTCTTCTTGTTTCTGTTTTCAGGATAAGAAAATGTTGCAGACGGCCCAGCAGATGCTGCAGGACAGCAAGACCAAAATCGACATCATCCGGATGCAAATACGGAAAGCCGTGCAGGCCACTGAGCACACCGAGGACACACAGGGTGAGTCTAAAGAAATTACACCTCTTTATCCTCCTCTGCTGTGGTTTGAGGGGTTTTTGTTCTGCAGATGCTGCTCTGAACTTTATTGCTTTTTTTGTGTTAAACTCACCAGTGCAAAAGTTCTGGATCGGACACCAAACATATACAATATGTGGGGAAAATGTGTTTCATTTTTATGCTGGCTTGTTGATTTTTCAGTTCACTGTTTGCAGGACAAGTGACAAGAAATTAATACACTTCATTCATTCATTCTACCCATGAAATCAGAAAATCTCATTGCTTAATGGCATCTAATGTAGACAGAGTTCAGTACTTTTACCTTTGGACATTTCTACAACTTTTATGTTGCAGTTTAATTTAGATTTTAGGTGCTAGATCAATACCAGGGAGGATCAGATTATGAAGTAGAAGGAAAAGTAAGGTAAAATTTTGATAATGAGGGGTGCCGTTTGCATTCTGACACCCCTAAATAAAGAAGGAAGAGTGCAATGTTCAGAGCAAGAACTCCTGTTTCACAATCAACATGTCGAAAAATGCTTTCTGGTTTGATGAGACAAAAAGAAAAAAAATTTAGTCAGACTTAGAAAGGACACTCTGATACTTTAAAAATCAGTCATTAAACTCACAATGAAAGAAAGAAAACTAAAAGAAAGCAATCCTCAGAGGTCAGAGGTTGACCTTCCTGAAGGAGAACAACCCCAACCATCCAGTTGGAACTGTGCTGGTTTAGACAAAAACACATTTATCTGTCAGAATGGCCTAGTCAAAGTTCAGACCTAAATTAAATTAACAATCTGTGCACTACTTTGAGCTGCTGTTCATACACTCTCTACTCAATCTGATTAGAGTTTAGATCGAGCCTTAAAACATCCCAACGTGAACCCAAAATAAACCTCAATAATTATTTTAATTAGGATTTTGCTTCTTTCATTTCATTTTTAGATCATCATTTCAGTAAGCAAAGTAAGTGTAGCTTTTCCTGTTTTTAGCTTTTAACAACTTTCAGCTCCATTTTGTCGCTCGTTGCAACCTCAGGGTGAGTCTTGTGTAAATCCTCTAGGATGTGTGATTGATGGGAGCGGAGTAGGTTGGAGGTGCGTTAACTTCTGCTCCTTACTTTCTTTCTTTCCTCAGCAGGATGAGCTGCCAACTCTTATTTAGACTATAATAAATAAATCAACACAACTTTATATTGTGGATTCTTGTTTGGTCTTCCACAGAAGCACAAATCCGACCATCAACAAATTATTTTGGCCCGAGCTGGCCCATATTTCTGGTCTGGCTATAAATCTAAACTGAGCTTGAACTGCTTTCAAAGAACAACAGGAGAAAAATTTCAGTCCCTATAAATTTTTAAAGTTGTTAAAAACATGCAGCAAGCAAAAAAAAAAAAACAACTAGCAGCTGTAAAGGTGGCTGAACAAAAACAGTTTAAAACCAAATATATTTAACAGCATTACATTTGCAAGGCTGTGTAAGCTTGTAAATTCAGTATTTCTGCTTTCTGACAGTTGTCAGCTGGCAGAGACGGGTCAGCTCTTTTTTTTAAATTTTTTTATTGTTTTCACCTTCATGTTGTCATTTGATCCGAAGCCTGGCTTTCTTCAGAGCACGGCGGACACACAGCAGCATAAACAGATCAATGAAGAGGCCCTCTCTCTGTCCTCACATGGCTCTGTTGGTTGTATGTGCGGAGGAAGATGAAGAGGAGGGCTCAGGTTGAGGCACAGCAGAGCGTTCGCTCTGTGTGAAGGTGAGGTGGGCCTTAAATGGAAGTGAGCAAAACAAAAAGCCGCCCACCTGGCACATTAATCAGGGTCTGAACCATCATATCCTTTTGATTTTACCCGTAAGCATGTAAAAAACTTAATACAACTGTTCGCTGCTGGCGAGAGGAAGCCGATGGACATCTAAACCCTTCTGCTGGAAATATGAGAAGATTGATGAGGGTCATCCAGAACCCAGGAGGTTTTTAGAGAATAAAACAGGACAGAAAAGGAGAAAAATCCCCGATTTTACGGGGAATCTGGACTTTTCTGCTGATGTCAGAGTGAGGGAGCCGACAGCTGCTGAGAGTGTCTTTTTAGGTGCAAGTAGAGATTACTGGAGGCCTTTTAAGGGCATGTTGTATTCATCCATGTCCTTCATGTGGAAAACCTGCAGGGTTTTTGATGATGTGAGGAATTATTTCCATTTCTGCAGGGCAGAGTTGAACAGATATTTTGTTTCTTCTTTAGCGTTGTTCTCTAATATTCAACAGTCTGGGTAATCTGAGTATTTGAAGGAAGTTGTTTTATTTGTTTACCGGTTTTTCTTTTGAATTAATGTGTAGTTAAGATTATGAAACTCTAGGGTTCATATTTTAATTTCAAATATGTGTTTTCAAGGTTTGGAAAGTGCTTGATTTGTGTATCTAGTTCTTGAAATGGGTTTATAGTCAAACTGCACAGTTTTGTAATAAAATGCTTGATTAAAAGTCTAAATTTGAAACCAGATATTTTCATCCACCCAATAAAAACCAAATTTTTTCTCACTGTCTGAAGTTAAATCAGTGGAAATGCCTTTGTTAAAGTTTTCTTCCATTTTGCTTCGTGTGGGTTTACCATAGGGCTGCAATTAACAATTATTTTAGTAATCTATTATTCTGACGCATTAATCAGTTAATTGGATTTTTAAAAAATTTTCACACTCTGAATTTTTATTTATTTAATCCTATTTTATAAAAGTTTTGAAATGAGGTAAAAGATACAAATAAACAAATATATAAATTTCCTTTTTAAAAAAGGAAGAAAATAAACTTTTTATTGCTTAAAATGTAATAATCCTTCGTAATTTGTAGCAAACAATGCTTCTGCGGCAAAAAATACATCTAACATAAACCTGTGAAAAGCTCAGGCATTTTTTGCTCGACTTAACATCAATAAGTTGATCTGTTGTTTATTTTTGGATTAACCAATTAATGGATAGCAAAGAGTGCATAATAGGATTATTTTTGCATTTTTATTTTACAGAATCTGAACCAGGTGAAACTAAAACTATTCTACTTGAGGCGTTTTGGGTTTTTATCTTAAGTGCAAAACGTATATATTTTTGTAATTTATTTGGTTAATTGTTGCTGTGAGAATGTTGTTTAAGCATTTGGACATTTTTTGAGTCTGTATACTCCAGTTAATGATTAATTGATTCATAAATTAGTTGACGATTATTTCAATAAACGATTAATCACGATTAATCGTTTCAGTTTATTCCAGTAAAATACATTGAAGGTTGTGTTGGTCATGGGACAACATCTGAAAAAAAGACTGGGGTGTGAATACTTTTACGAGACGCTTTCCTGCTGTTCTTAAGAGGTCATTCTGTGTGTGTGGCATTCTCACTAGAGAGAGAGACCTCCATGTTTGACCTCAAATACTTTTCACACATCAGAAACTTCTGTGGGATTTGGCAACGTTGCATTAAATAAATTTAGTCTTTCCTCCTCTAGCCGGAGAGTTAGCCTCTGTCTGTCTTATTTACACCATCTGGGCCTGAGTTGTGTGCAGTACACACACCGTCTCCAGGCACCACGCCCCGTCTAAAGGGTCGTCTAGCCGGGTCTGGGCTCCAGGCGCAACACCTTATTTGGAAATGAAAGGACCCACATTGCTTTCCTCCACCACCTTCTCTCCTTCCTCTCTTGTCTCGTCTCTGACAAGGCTTTGAAAAGCTGATCTTCAGAAACCTAATATGGATTTTGAAAGTAGAAAAACTCACCTTGTTAAAGGCTAATTACCCTGTTTCTTGCTTATCTCACACTTCTCCTCTGCTCCATTGAGTTTATTGCCTGCTGTGCCATTAAGCTTTCCACTTAGCTGGGAATTTGCTTCCTGGGTGCGATTGGATCTGATCCTGTGTCTGTTTCTCAAGTGAAGGAGCTCAACAGTGTTTTGACTGTGGACCTGAGAGCGCCGCTCCTCGTTTTCTGCATTACCCGGGCTTCCATTAGCACTTCATTACATCCCTGTGGTGAAACAAATAGCCAGTGGCTCAGAGTCGGGTAAATGGAAATGCGCTGCTCTACACGACGACTTCAATACTTTGCCCTCTTCTGGAACTCCCGGGGGAAAAAATGCTCTGAAATACTGCGAAAGCAAATGTGCCATGTACTATAGAAGCGGATTAGAGACAAATAAATAAAAAATAGGACTTTTTTTCTCAGAATTCGAACTTGAATCTCAAAATTGTAATTTTAATTGCAAAATTCAGACTATTTTCTCAGAATTTGGGCTTGAATCTCAGAAATTTGAACTTTTTTGCTCAGAATTTCCTCTTTATTCTAAGAATTACGGTATAAAAATTTTCTCTCAGTATTTGGACTTGAATCTCAGAATTTACGTTTTAACTGCAAAATTCAGACTTTTTCACAGAATTCTGACTTTTTGGCACAAAATCCTGAGAGAAAAATTCTGAAAATTCTTTACTCAGAACAGAATTAAAAATTTTTATTCTGACTTTAATCTCAGAATTTTAACCTTATTCTCAAAATTCTGATGTTTTTCCTCTGGATTTTTACTTTAAAATCTGGTTTTAAGCTGCTAAAGACGCTATTTTTAAAATTACGATTAGATTTTAGGATTTTGATTAATCAATGGGAGTCACAGTGGAGGGTCACATGCGTCTGTGGAGCCACAGGTTGCAGACCTCTGGTTTAGAGTGAACTTTATTTTTGAGATGTTATATTTTCTGATAGAACCAAGTTGTTTAAATAAATTATCAAATCCTTCATGTTTTGTCACAATTATTCAGTTACACAATGCTGTAGAGGCATGAGAGTGTTTTAGTTGCTCCATTTGCTGTTTAAGTTGTGCTTCTATTAGCAATCAGTGGTTGGAGTTTAATGTTGATTATGTTCCGTCAGACGCCTTAATGTCTTTGCTCTCTTACTCTATTGTAATGTACAACATGCATTAAGCCATTAACCAAACTCTGGATCCACAGGGGAGTTCACTACAATGCAGAGAGCCTTGAACATCCGACTGATGAGGCGCCTCATGTGAAACTGAAGTTGGTGACTGTTGTCACTGCTATTTGGTCTCACAGGTAACCACGACCTTTGCGGGGTGGAGCTGCGCATCGAAGAGCTGAGGCATCACTACAGGGTGGAGCACGCTGTCGCCGAGGGGGCCAAAAATGTCCTGCGTCTCCTCGGGGCCAACAAGGTTCAGGACAAGAAGGCGCTGTCTGAGGTGAGACCAAAGAGTTTCAGCTCACACGTCAAAGCTAGCTCTGCGCTGAGCTGCGTCTGTGACGTGTAGCTGACACTGTTTCAGGTCTTTGCTTTGGTTCATTCAAAGAAAACATCCTCTGCACTCTTCCATCTTGTGTTTTAAGGTTTTTTAAATGTGTTAATGTGTCTCTTCAGGTGTTTATGTTGATAACTTCTGTTTTTGATACTATTATGTAATGGGCCTTACCACCTGATAGGCCATTTGGGTGTTTTCACACCTGGTGGACTCGGTATGATTGGAAACCAGAATTGAAACATTTGTTACATTTGTCACAGCACTGTGTCAAACAATCCAAACTAATTAAACAACAAGTTCTTTTGCAGGTTTAGTTATTTTACTTTTGAAACTTTGAAATGTCCATGTTTTCGTAGAAATTTCTGACATCAATCTTGAAATATGAGGGGCTTTTTCTAGCAAATCTTTGACTTTTCATCCTCAGAAATTTCCAAGGTTTTCTCTAGAAAATTACAGAAACTAATCTCAAAATCTTAGTCTTTTTCTAGTATTTGGCATAAATTTACTCCTCCTTTTTTTCTATCTTCAATGGCCGTAAAACGCCTTGTAGTTGTAGAATTTCTCTTTTGTTTTTGGCAAAAAACCACGAGCTGTTTCACCTGCTAGTGCTAGAGTTGCACGTTTGTTTTGTTTCTATATATCCAGGATGCCGTGTGTTATTGTCCGCTTGCTGCTTTGAGATCGAATGGTATTCACATTTGCATTTGAGCTGTGCCAGAGTTCACGTGAACCGAACCAAAATCGGAAGTTTTTAGGAGGATAAGAGTTCACTTTTTTGTTCCATCAGAGTTCAGCTGCGCATTCACACCTCCCCAAACAAACCGGACTTTCTAGGGAAACAACCTAGAGTTTGATTAAAGCAAACTAAACAAGGCTGGTGTGAATGCCACCTTCATTGCCTAACAAGTTAGAGTTTTAGTATATAGCTGACATTTGATACTGTGCTGATTCCAGGCTCAGTCCCGTCTCAGTGAAGCATCTCAGCGTCTGGACCTCCTCAGGGACTCCTTGGACCAGCGCTTGGCAGAACTGCCGGAGGACCATCCAAAGGCCAGCATCATCAAGGAGGAGCTGGTTCTGGCCTCCTCACCGGCCTTCAGCTCCCGCCACGGCGCCCCCTATCTGCAGAACCAATACAGCACCCTGAACAAGCCCTCTCCTCTCACTGGTAGGCAAACACTTAATAAATACAGAGATGTTGAGTGTTTTTCAATTTGGAAAGTGAAATTCCAAGAACCTACTATAGATTATTAGGGCCGATGTAGATAATAGAAATAAATCTGATCATGGAGGAAATTTTCACCAAAGAAATTCAGGAATATCTTGGTTGTTTTCACACATTTATGACCAAAATTTTGGATATCCTCTCATGTTTTTTTTAATGAATAACAATAAAGACATACAGTATTAAAAGTAGAATATTCTTTTACATGATAAAGTCAGATATTTTTGACCAAAACTGCCAAAAGTCCTCCAAGATTAAAGTGGTAAATTCAGGAGATGAACATCTGGATGATTTGTGGTGTAAATGTTTGAATCCAGGCTCTTTATCAGAACCTCGTCGTCCAGGGTGCCGACCCGATGCGGCCATGTTGGAGCTTCTTCTTCTTTTCTTGTCTCAGGCATGCATTCTGGTTCCTGTTAGATGTGTTCATGGCGGGTCTGCACCCAGGAAATGTTGTTCTGATACAGGAAAAGAGCCCAGATGGACAACTTTGGAAAATATCCAGATGCACATCTGGATATTGCACATTTCTGACATTATAATCTAAATAAAAATTTTATGCAAATTTCTGACTTTACAGTGTCAGATAATTTATTGGTGTTAATTTGGTAAAATATTGATGGAAAGTTTACGTTTATTTCTTGCAAATTTCCAACTTTCAAAATTCATTTCTGCACGTTTGCAGTTAACAATAGTCACCATTCTGTTGCTACTTCAACAACTTTCTTACTATATTGAACAACATTTCAGGCAAAAAATTATTGGCCAAAATTGGAGTCGGCAGGTTAGGCTTTTTAAAAGATCGGTAACCTGCGATCAGCCAGAGAATTGTAATCGGCGCATCCCTAATATAAATATCATACAGTCATCAGTTATGAAACAATCAATAGACTTTACAATTTCTCAAACGCCATAACAATCCCCCAAGATCTGTCCAAGTTAGCATTAAATTGGAGTCTATAAAAACCACAGTTGTGTGAAAAAATAGAAAAATCCAATTTGCAGTTTAAATGCTTGTCTGTGTGAATAAAAAGCTGCCAGTTGGGACTAGCATGATTGTGTTTGTTTGGCCTGCTGTGCTCTGACCTGTAGTCGTTTGTTACCTGTGCTGTTTTCCCTCTGTCCTCAGGCACCCTGCAGGTGCAGCTGCTGGGCTGCGTCGGATTGTTGGAGGTTGTCCCAGGTCGCAGTAAAGGGACATCTGTCACGCTGCCGTGCTACAGCCCTGGAGACACCAAGTCCTTCATGAGAGGCAGCAAGGGACTGTACGGACGCAGCGGTTCTGTCAGCGGGAAGACGCCCAGCAAGACGGAGGAACCCTCCTGTAAGCATTACTCTTGATTTCAGGAGGTGTTTTATGCTTTAATCCAGCTGCTGCAATGTCTGTAGGGAGATATTTGTTTCAAAATATTTTTAAAAAGATAGTTTTAACTATTTCCTGCTCCAACTAATTAACATATTCTTTCCATTCTTCAAATTACTGCTGTAAATTAGAGCAGGCTTCTTTTAAGTCAATAATTTTTTAAAGTACAAGTTGTAAGTGAAATTAAAACATTTTAACTTATAAAATGGAAAAATATTTTGTTCCACTGGCAGATTATTTCACTTATAACTTGCACTTTTTCATCAATATTGAGGAATTATTTACTAAAAACAAGCTTCCAATTCTTTCAGAAGAGTTATTTGTATGTTAGTTTTGTCTTTATTGTACAAGCTTTTTACATGTTGATGTTTGGAGTTTTTTTTTAGCTGCAGATGCTTCTTTTGATCAAACTTGCACTAAGGGAATGTTATTGCATTTTAAGCGATAGGATGTTTATTTTACTATTTAAAAAATAACTTTAATTACTTGTTTGCAGCTTTTTAGAATTGTATAGAAATGAAATTAAAAATCTGTGGAATGTGCCAGTTTTTTTACTTGATTAATCATCAGAATAGATTAATTGATTACTAAAATAATCATTAGTTGCAGCTTATGAATGTGTTATAATTGGGGAAATAGGGATGAAAAAGGCCAAAGGGACTCAGTTTGCTCTCTTTAGCTATAATAAGAACTAAAATTTGTCACAAAATACACAGTGTGGCCCATTTTTATGCCATTTCCACCAATGGATGCAAAGTTAGGTGCAAGTTTTCTTAAAACCAACGTATAATTTGTCTCATAGAACAAGTAATTTCTGTTGTTCGTAGCTGAGGTGAGCGCGGTGCTGAAGTTGGACAACACCGTGGTCGGACAGACGGCCTGGAGGACCGTAGGAGAGCAGGCCTGGGATCAGACCTTCACTGTAGAGCTGGAAAGGGTCAGCACACACACACGCACACACACACATTCACACTCCCAAAAGTCTGTACATGAACCTGTAAACCATAAAAGCAGCAATAAGTAATACAAATATGTATGTTTTAGTCAAGAGAGTTGGAGATCGCAGTTTACTGGAAGGATTATCGCTCACTTTGTGCCCTGAAGTACCTGAAGCTGGAGGAGTTCCTGGACAACCAGAAACACCGAGTCCAGCTGGAGCTGGAGCCTCAGGGCCTGCTGCTGGCCGAGGTTTGCCCATCATTGCCTTCATGCTCTGATTACCATAACTTATCCAGGGCTAATCATCTATGCTATCTGTGTTCATCCACCGTTTGCAGGTGACCTTCTTTAACCCGGTCATCGAGAGAGTTCCTCGCCTCCAAAGACAAAAGAAAATCTTTTCGAAGCAGCAAGGTGGGAGAAAAGACTCAACATTAATTTATTTGTCCATTTCACTCAAATACAGCTTAAAATGAACATGTCGCATGTTGATATAAACAAAGATTTTGAATGAAAAGGAGTAGTTGGAAGAAAAAAATTACTCTTTTGAGAGACTAACCCTTCTCCCAAAAGTCATTGTACCATAAACATCAACCATCCATCTACAGCTCTGGGAAAAATTAAGTGATCACTTAAAATGATCAGTTTCTCTGATTTTATTCGAACTACTAATAACATGTCTCTGAAATTCCAAGCAAAAATGTTGTATTTATTTGCAGAAAATGAAAAAAAGGTCACAATAACAAAAAAGATGCAGTGCTTTCAGACCTCAAATAATGCAAAGAAAACAAGTTAATATTCATTTAGAAACAACAGTATTAATGTTTTTACTCAGGAAGAGTTCAGAAATCATTATTTGGAGAAATAACCAGGAATTGTTGTTTTTTTTTTTTAGCGCTGTAGATACATTCTTAAACAAAAAACACTACATAAAGAAACAAAAAAGATATATTATGTTACTGTCCTTATATTTAGATAGAATATTTTATTATTTTCTTAAACGTTAAAATTGATCTAATCTCTTTTAATTCAAACAGATTTTTTCCCCAAACACAAACACGTTCCATTTGTTCAGTTCTAACTTTATTTTAATTGACAAAATCTCACATTTCTGACTACAAATGCCATCTCTTTTAATAAATCTTTTTTGCAAATGTGTTTGTAATATACTTTTAAGTGTTTTAAACATAACCTGCAGAAAATAGTCCACCAACTCGTGAATAGAACATGAAAAAATGTGAAAGAAAAAAAAATCGGCAAGGTTTATGTAAAAGATCTGTTAGTTTTGTTCTCTCTTTGGTGCCACAGCACCCTCTAGTGTTTTAGTCATGCAAAGCACATTTAGAGAGGTTGTGTGGTTTTTCTTCTGGTTTAAATCACCTTTCAAAAGTATTCAGACCCATTAAACTATTTTACACTTTATGGCTACAAACATCAGTGGATTTTACTGGAGTCTTAAGTATTGTTCTACCACAAAGTTTCAAGACCAGTGTAAGTTTGGAGGGAAGAAATCAGTCACGGAGGAGTAAATTTCTGCCAAAAATCTGAAAGTTTCTAGATTAATTTCACATATTTACAAACAAGAAAAATGTTGGCTATGCTCTTATGTGGGAAAAGTCATAAATTTGCAAAAAAAAATATAATTTTCCATGATAAAAAAAACCCATTTCAATATTAAAACTACATTGTAAAGTTTTAACAATTTTTAAGATTTTGTCATCATTTTTTTTCTTGTTTGAATGCTAAATTTCTGAGTTTTTAGGTAGAAACTTGGTTCTACATGGCCAATATATTGTATGTATTTTACATACAGTGACCGTAATACTCCATCATTGTTTTCAAATCTGAAAAGTGTGGAGTGCATTTGTATTTATATTCTGCAGCAGTTGTTCTCCTGCTGGAAGGAAAAATAAACTGTCCCTGTAACTATTGCAATTATAAACAATTATATTGTTATGAGACCATTTTCAATTGATTACAACATAATAATGCAAGTTCGGCTTCTCAAACACCAATAAACTTTAATTTAGCAAAGATCACTTTACACTGGAACTAGAAGACATTTTAAATATCCAAAATAAAACTACCAAAAACAATAAATACAAAAATAAACCCCACTCACAACTGAAACCATAAATAAAGTGGATTATTATAAAATTTCCCTTCAAGAAATATTAATTAGAATGGAAATAATCAAGAACATTTAAATTTATCATGTGATTAATTGATTAATTGCTTATTGCGACAGGATCCGGCCCTGTTTCACATCTACTATAGCTTATAAATGGTTTTCTTCTCGGGCTGCCCTTTATTTAGCATCATCCCCACAGCATGATGCTGCCACCAACATGTTTCACAACAGAGATGGTGTGTTCAGGGTAATATGTAATTTTTTATTTATTTTTTTAAGATTTACACGACCAGAGCACCTTAATGAAATGTCACTTGTAAATTTCTTACCATTTCAAAATGATGGGTTCATATGGATGTATCAAACATAAATAAAATGCTAACTGAATTACAGAAAAGCTGAATAAAATGAAAACTAAAGTAATTTAATGTCATTTTATTTGCCAGAAATGTTCAAACATTATGGTTCATAATGACTCTTCCTGTTTGTTCTTCCAGGCAAGGCGTTCCTCCGGGCGCGTCAGATGAACGTGGACATCGGGACCTGGGTGAGGTTGCTCCGAAACGCAATTCCCACCGTGAACAACTCGGGAACCTACAGTCCCAACGCTCACAGCCTGACTCTGAGCTCTGGGTGAGACGGGAGTTTTCCATATTTCTGTTCACCATGCAGGTCAGACGGCTGCAGCTCGATTTGGACACGAAACCTTTCCTTGATCCTTTCTCCTGTGACTGATTGTGATGCTTTCACGGCCCTGTGTCTAATGCTCCTGTTGTGTTTTGTTCTGTGTCTGTCCGTTGTCATGCCAACGTCGGCCCGTCGTCGTTGTCGTGTCCGTGTGAAACTTTCAGGGAGATCTCAGTGGAGAAATTGAGTCTGGACAACGACTCTCCGATAAGAGGAGATTTCAAGAGAGAAACGGACACTCTCACTCCAGTGAGGCAGGCAGAGAAAGAGGAAAACCGGGATGTAGGGGAGGTGTGTGATCAGGGATTTCTAAAATTTGCACTTTCAGTCTTATTTTATGATTTAAAAAGCAAAACAAAGGCTGTCCCTCCACCAACTGATAAACAGTGTGGATGCTAAACGCAGCACAGGGGCCGATGTGTTACCTCCGAGTGTTGTCCCTCGTCTTCCATTGTGTGTGCTCATCTCTGTCTTGGCATGTTTTTTTGTCCTTTATGTCTGTTTCCTAACGTTCTCCTAAAGGATCACCCGGCAGTCATCGAGTCCCTCTCTCCCCAAGACCAAATCCCCGAGTCCCCTGTCCGAACCCCACCTGCTAGCAGGTACAAACACACTAAAACACAACCTGGGGTGCATTTAACACTAATATGAGCTGCAATTTCCAAAGTGGATGTTTGGTTTGTTTGCTTTTTTACGTGCAGTGTAGTTTGTGCTTTCTTGTAGCCTTGTGTTTTTAGTTTTTTCCATTTGTTGCTCTTAGGCAAAAGAAAGGACCTCTGTCCATTCAGGACTTCAAGCTCATTGCTGTGCTGGGAAGGGGACACTTTGGGAAGGTAGTGTCACAAATGTACTTTTCTTTCTCTTTCTTTAGTTTAAAGGTTTGGCTATATGGACTCAGGATCTCATTGTGATATTTTGTGGTGCTACTGTACGACGGCGTATTGTAGATAGAAATAGAAGAAGTTAATTTATGCCAAAAGAATCAGAAATTTCATTGAAAAGACATCAAAAAAATTTGACTTTTGAAAATTTCTGAGTTTGAAAAGTTAAAAATGTTTGACTTGTTAATCTAAAAAATTCCATGTTTTTTTTTAGAAAATTTCTGAGATTAATCTGAATTTTATTGGGTTTTATACATGGAGATTTACTTTTTTTTTTTCATCGTACCATTACAATAACGATAAAGAATATGATTGAAAAACTACTTATTGCTTCATTTGTACCACAAGCTCAAATATTGTTCTTGAAAATTTTAATTTGAAACAGGCTTCTTCAGGATGCCACTTAGGAAAATGTGTTATTTGTGTCACTAAATGCATTTAATTGGAAATTTGATAAAAAAAATTCCATTTAAAAAAAGTTATAAATTCTGAAATTTATGACTTAATTAAATGCAGTTATTGTGTGCATCTTATTTACTGTGTGCCAAAAACATCACACAGTAACTGCATTTAATCATATTTCTAAATTAACTGATATTTATACACGCATTTGTGGAACAATAGAGTAAATAAGAAAAATAACATTTCCAATGATATTGTCAGTTTGGGTTTTTACTTACCATCAACAACTGAATTTTACCATGACACAATAAATCTAACTTTTTGTCATAATAAATTAAAGTAATGTCCAGCTGAGAAGAAAAGTGCAGAAGATTTGCATGGATATACTTTTGCTTAATTAACAGGCTATTTGTCTACTCCACATAGGCCGTTGTTTGTGTCAGTTGTTTGTTTTTATAATGCAAATGAGACGTTTATGGTTCAAAAATCCCTATTAACATTTAATGAAACCTGTGAGTATCAGAATACATAAACCTACAAACGGGATTAGTTGAAAGTTTCTTTGGTGTTCCTCCCGTGAAACAAAATGTGTTTGTGTGTCTGCAGGTGCTGCTGTCAGAGTACAGGAAGACGGGCACAATGTACGCCATCAAAGCCCTGAAGAAAGGAGACATAATCGCTCGGGATGAGGTGGAAAGGTGTGTGTGTGGTGTGTTTATGCCTCAACCGTGACACTGTGCTAGTTGTGTTTGATCAAAAAGGTTTAGATCTCCTTTGGACACACAGCTCTGTGTGCTTTGTCCTGACTTGCAATACAAACAGCTCATCTTTCATCTGAGTTCTCTGTAATTCTTTGTGTAATTCACCTTTTCCCTATTGTTTTAATCTCTTTTGTTTTTTTCGCTGCCAGTCTGATGTGTGAGAAGCGCATCTTTGAGATCGTGAACATGTCTCACCATCCCTTCCTGGTCAACCTGTTTGCATGCTTCCAAACGCCGGAGCATGTTTGCTTCGTCATGGAGTACACGGCGGGAGGCGACCTGATGATGCACATCCACACCGACGTTTTCACAGAGCCGAGAGCTGTGTACGTGATGCCTGTGTGTGTGTGCGTGCGCGTGTGTGCGTGCGTGTGTGCGTGTGTGTGTGTGTTTCAGAAAGACAAACATGCTTTCCAACCAGAACGAAGTTATTTCTGGTGTTTTAGTGCAATATTCCACATTTTGTTGACTTATTTAACTTAAAAGAAAACTCATTATCCACATTTTAAAGAAGGAATGGATACAGAGTATTGCATTGGAGTACCGTATTTTTTGGACTATAAGCTGCTACTTTTTTCCCACGCTTTGAACCATGCGGCTTATCGCCCGGTGCGGCTTACATATGTACGTTTCCAGTTTTCTTAAAAGAAACTTTGTATATGCGGCTTACAGTAAGGTTTTCTCTATAGTCCGGAAAATACGGTATATTTTACATATTACACCACACATCTTTCTACAGATAAAGTTCTAATAATCACTGCTTTGTAGAAACTGTTTTATAGTCTGCGGATCTGTTGAATGAGTTTTAGCCTGAACTGATTAACATAAACACAAAACATGCAGCCAGTTCTTTTTTTATTTCATGTCAACCAGAAAAAATATCTTTACCGTAAACTAGAGTTGTCATGATACAGATACAGAGCAAAATATTCAACACCTGATACCATTTTCCAATACCCCAGCAACATATTTTGAAGTAAAAAATATTAATTACAAAATGATAATATTTGAATCCTCTTAGTTAGGGACAAACTAAGAATTCAGACCTCATTTATATGAATAAATAATTAAATATTTTTGCTTTTGCTAAGATAAAACTTAGCATAGACTATAGGTGTTAATGTTAAATCATTTTAATAATCGTACAAAATTATTTTTCTTGTATATTTACTGTACAGTCTCTTATCCTGATTTTATATATTTATAGATTTTAGATTGAATCTACATGAGAAATAATCAACTAATTTAGTAATTGATTAATTGCTAACTAGACTCAAAAAAGGTAATTTGCCGAAAGAACAACACAGAGCAGTAATTAAGCCAAAAGTTTACAAAAAATATTTACATTTTGTATTTAAGATTTAAAAATTATATCCACTAAGAGAATACTGTTATTGCATTTTAGGCAACAAAATATTCATTTTCTTACATTGAAAAGATATTTAAATATTTGTTTATTTGCATCTTTTCATGTATTTTAAATATTTTATTAAAAAAAAAAAAAAATTAAGTGGTTCAATGAAAAATCAGTAGAATGTGTCAATTTCTACATACAATTAATCAATTAATCGCCAAAATAATCAGCTACTGAAATAATTGTTTGTTGCAGCTGTGTGTCTGATCATGCAGAAAGTTTGGTGACTGACTTCCATTCTTTAAAGATTTCATCTCAGTTCATTACGTTGCTCCTTTGGTTTCAGGTTTTACGCTGCCTGTGTGGTTCTTGGACTTCAGTTCCTTCATGACCATAAGATTGTGTACAGGTGAGTGAAAGTCACTCAAACACACATTTGCTCTTTACGTGGTGAGAACATGAGCTACTGACTCTTCTAACACCTGCAGCATTGTCCGCGAAGCATCTTCTGTCTCTAAATCAGATCTAATTACAACCGCTGCTAAAGAGAGCCGTCAGAGTAATACACAATGCTAGTTTTCCTACACATAAATCTTTTAAGTCCAATTTATTAAAATTGCAGGAGATTGTGAAATATCAAACTGTACTATTCATTAGGGATGCTCTGATCAGGTTTTTTGCTGCCGATTCCGATACCGATCATCTATGATGCCGATCACCGATCTTTGCTGATCACTTGGAATGGCTGTTAATTTTTCGGTTTAGGTATAAATGATACTATGTTATCTGGCAAAATGGAAAGAGATTATCTGGCAATTAATTCACCTAATTTAGACATATTTTAATACATATCTAAAATCTTTTTTTAAGTTACCTGCTGCAGCTTTTAGCAGACATTGGAGGGAGAGTTCACTGTCTGGTGGAGGTTGAGCGGCGCTACGTCTATGAAATATTACTAGCGCGTAGAGGCGGTCCACGAGTGACAGCAGAACCAGCGTCTTACACCCCCAGCTCGAAGACTTGAATTATTTGTCAGGATTTTTTTGTTTAGCTTTCTGACCGTGATGCTAATCCGGATGAGTGTTTGTAGTGCTTTACCTGCTGTCTGGCCGCTCCAGATGTCATTTTTTCCTTGCTTTGAGCCTCGATGTAGCCAAACTTCGTCAAGTGCTTGTTTTATAAATGTCATATTAGATTCGTTGTGTTGATGCATTTTGACGTGCTTCACCCCTGAGGCAAACATCCCCATTCACTCTCAGAGCGTTATAGCTCCACACGACAGGATGTGTTGCCGCGCGCTTGCGCAGTGTGATGGAAAGAGGAGATCAGCTGCACACGCAGGCTGCGAAGTGAGATACAGGTGATCGGTTTTGGTGATTGGCAACAAGAGACAGTGATCGGCGATCACCAATCATACACTTTTTCATGGAAATCGGCCGATTATGATCGGTGGCCGATCAATCGGCACACCTCTACTATTCATGTATATAATTCGTTATTATCTGTTACCTAAACATCTTCAGGAAATATTTTATGAAAGAGGGGGTGGGTACAACTTAAGGGGAACGCTGAATTTCAAAATATGTAGCGTCCCAACAACTATTAAAAGATTTTGTATCACTGTAACTGGAGTCAGACAACAGAACGAAATGAATGTGGAACTAAAACAATGCCCACGCATCAACCGGTTTAAAAATAAATACAAAGCTTTGATACTCACATTGAGCAGGGAAGAAGGGAATGGACACAAATATAAGTGTGCTTTCAACTTTGAGATTCTGGCTCGTTGTAAAACATTTGGACAGGCCTAAGCTAAAGTCTGCCAGAATGAAAACATACTCTGAAATATTTCTACGTACTTTATGATGGTAAGCTGTGAACAGACGCATCTCACCTACATTTCTTGTCGCTCGCAGAGACCTCAAGCTCGACAACCTGCTGCTAGACATGGATGGTTACGTAAAGATTGCTGACTTTGGGCTTTGCAAAGAAGGTGGGTATTGATGATGCAGAGTGGTAGGTTCTTACTTTTCGCCGGCTCACAGAAACCGTTTTTGTTTGCTTCTTTCGGCAGGAATGGGCTATGGGGACCGCACAAGCACGTTCTGTGGGACCCCTGAGTTTTTGGCCCCGGAGGTCCTCACAGATACGTCTTACACCAGAGCCGTGGACTGGTGGGGACTCGGGGTTCTCATCTATGAAATGTTGGTGGGAGAGGTGAGGACTGAGGTTGTGTTTCACAGATTTATAAAGGTAGAAAAATGGCTGCCTAAAGGATTTCAGTCGGTATTTAGAACAAAACTTATAGATTTTTAACAAGAGTCTTTCCATATCAGTGACATCAAAAAAATTTTTCTCTTTTTTGTGAAATTTTATTGTGATCTCCTGTGTAAACTGCAAATGACATGAAAGTGTCATTTGCGTGGATGCTAATGGTGGAGCATATCTTGTGATTTTGAGGTTCTTGTCCGACCGGAACCAGCACATTAACATCTTGTCAGTAAAACCCAACAAAGTTGTTGTTTTTTCTTCTCGCTAGCGCATTTCCGGAATCGGAATAGTGAAATTTGTCGAGCATCAATGACGTTTAGATAAGTATCGGATTTAGGACCACATATCAATGTAGCCTGGGTCGTATTTGAAAAAAATTGATTTGTGTTGTTCGAACTTCCATAAAAAGATCAGATCCAGGTCACAATAAGGCAAAAAAAAAAGAAGGAAAAATCGGATTTGGGTCACTTCAGGCTGCAGTGTGAACATATCCTTAGATTGGCGTCTGATAGGCTTATTTTACATGTGAACATCTCGTTGTCCTGCAGCCTCAATGACAATAAAAGGCTTTTGACTTTGACTCTTTTGATGATTGGGTCCAGCTGCTTGAATTATCAACATAAAGTCCTGAATTAGTGATATTTCCTGCTGCTGAGTTCTGACCAAACTGAGGTTTTCTTCTCTCAGATCTGAAAGCTTTATTCATGGAGTCACTTTGATTTATCATAGCTTAGCATTTAGTGCCACTGATAGGAACTTGGAGTCATTTTTGTCCTAGATGCTTTTTTTTTAAACCAAATTTATTTAACTGTTTTCCAGAGCTGTCTTGAAATTTTGCACATTTTGTTCCAAATCTCTTGGATGGGTTGGACATAAATTGTTTCACAGTATTTGTTTGTTCTGTAGTCTCCATTCCCTGGTGATGATGAAGAGGAGGTGTTCGACAGCATTGTGAATGACGAAGTCCGCTACCCCCGCTTCCTCTCCACTGAGGCCATTGGCATC
This sequence comes from Alfaro cultratus, assembly GCA_903066825.1. Classification (NCBI taxonomy): domain Eukaryota; kingdom Metazoa; phylum Chordata; class Actinopteri; order Cyprinodontiformes; family Poeciliidae; genus Alfaro; species Alfaro cultratus. The sequence continues at coordinate 138,717 of CAEFZX010028909.1, forward strand.
ATGAGACGAGTAAGAATATTGTTCCTGTCGTCTTCAGAATACACAATAAAGACTTTATTTCCATACGAAAAGCTGAGTGTCTTATAAAAGTGTTCAGAGCCTTTAATTTTTCACATTAGACCCAAAAATCTTATCGTTTTAATTAGAACATTTAGGTGTAAACAATTGTAAAGTTGAAGGGCAATATGTGTTTTCCAAAAATCTCAGGTTCAGTATTTGTCAAGTTCACAATAAAAACATGTTTTCCTGAAAAACTTACTTTACTGTCTGCAGGAATGCTACTTTATAAAATAGACAAAAAGTAAAAAATATAAAATTATCTTGTAAATATAGCAAAATATTATCTACAAGTACCAACAGCAAAACCATAAATATATATAAATTTATAGAGTAAGTATTGCAATCTGAATATATATAATACAAATAAAGCATGGTTTATCGCAATTTCTTTTTTTTGCAGAAATGGTAAAAAAATTAATAAAAAAACAGTTTAAGTGACTTACTTTAACTTTTATTACACTGCTGTCTCAGCCATGATGCCATCTTATAGTTGGAGATCGATGTGGTGAATAATAAAAATCTAGAAATTTAAGTTTTTTAAAAATAAAGATATTTGTGTCCAAACTGCTTGGTTTTTTTTTCTCAGGTTTTTTTCTTCTATTTGTTGATTTTAACAGGTTCAAAGGAAAATATCACAACATTTCTTGCAAATATTTGTAAAATAGTGCCAAAATTGCAAAAAAATCACATAAGTCTCTAAATCCTAAAGGGGCTGTCTGTTTTGGGGTAGGTCAAGGGGTTGCATACCCTCTTTACCTGCAAACAACTTGGAAATTTACACAAAGATGCTCTTTGAAGCATATTTTAGAACGTACAGCAAATACCAATCCTTAATAATTCTGCACTGCTTTACTTTGTGTTGCTCTGTTTCATAGAATCCCAATAAAATGCTTTAAAAGTTTACAGTTGCCTCATGACGAGCTACATATCACTATGTAAGCTACATGGATTAGCACAGCTGATTAGTGGAATAAACTCCCGGTAATTTGTTGTTTGTGTGCAGCTGTTGAGGAGGAATCCAGAGAGAAGGCTGGGATCAGGAGAGAAGGATGCAGAGGAGGTGAAGAAGCAGCCGTTTTTCAGAGTAAGTACGATTGAGTCGTTGCTAAAATCCAGTTTTTCTCGGTTGTCTCAACACTTAAAATAAAAACAAGGTTCATACATGTCCTTGATTTCCTTGAAAATGCTTGATTTCTGTATAAAGTCCTTGAAAGTGCTTGATATTCAAACTGCACAGTTTTCTAATGAAGTACGATCTAATCTTGTCATTAACAGCTTAAATTTGGAAATTTTATACACTTAATAAAAAGACAATTTTTTTCGTCACTGAAGTTAAATTAAACTTTTCTTGTTTTAGATCAGTTGGAATTACCAAAATAATACAATTTTATTTGCTAGAAAACTTACCAAGAACTTTTTTTAAATTCATTTGTATTGTTTCTATCTCCAAACTATGTTTGAAAACTTACCTTGAAAATGCTTGAAAAGTTCTCAAATTTTACACTGGGATATAACGACCCACTTTTTTCACTTTCGATAATGATACAGATACCTTAGCTTTGGTATCGGCGTGATACTGATCCGATACAGAGAAAAATCGCTGAATTAACTTTGAACGCTTTGTTTTTAAACGCAGACATAAATATACAGAATTTCTTTGATGACTTTGGACCAAAACACCACATTTAAATACACCAAATGCTTCAGAAACTTGTCCAAATATGTAAAAACAACTCAGTTTTAACTTGTTCATTCAGTGCAACCAGGAGTATTAATTATATGAAATAAATAATAATCTGACAAAAACAATATGTTGACTACTTTGGTCAAATATGTAAAAAATAAACTGCAGCAAACCAAATGGAAAATTAATAATAAAGCATGATGTCACTCAGAGCACAAAGCATAGAATTAGACTGAATAGATCTGCCCTTATGGATCGGTCTAGATTTTGTTTTCCAATATCAGAAATGATACAGATATTGATAAGGGATTGGTGCATTTCTGATTTTACTCTGGGGAAATGTGTACAAATCCTGGCGACTGTGGCTCTGTGGGTGGAGTGGTTATCTTATGACCGTAAGGTTGGAGGTTCGATTCCAGCTTCTTCCTGACACATGTCAATGTGCCCCTGGGCGAAGCACTTAACTCTAAATTGCCTACAGAACTGCGTATCGGTGTGTAAATGTGTGTGTGAATGTGACTCTAGTGTAAAGCACTTTGGGTGGTCAAAATTATTGAAAAATCCCTATATGAGTTCAATCCATTTACCATTTAAAAATCGTTTGAAATCACATCCAGTCTGCCTTTAAAAAAAAACAACAACCAAAAACAGATCATTTCTGTGTTCTTGTCCATCCAGAACGTGGACTGGGAGGCGCTGCTGCAGAAGAAGGTTCCCCCTCCCTTCGTCCCGTCTATTCGCAGCAAGGAAGACGTCAGCAACTTCGACGAGGAGTTCACCACGGAGCCTCCGGCGCTGACGCCGCCACGCGAGGCGCGCTCGCTCTCCCGCAGAGACCAGGAGAGCTTCAGAGACTTCGATTACGTCTCGGACCTCTGCTAATTTACCGAAACCTGCAGGCCTCTGAGGAAGGAATGTTGGGTATTTTTAAAGGCTTCGTCGAAGATTCAGCCTCCCGCCGGACGATACGAGCTCTCGTCTGCTATTAATTACACTGTGAATGAACGAAGAGACTGAGGAGAGTTTGGTGTGTCTGCTTTTTAAAAGATTGTGATCTGACTAAATCAGAGCTAGGGCAGGTAGTTGTTGGGCTTAGACGCTCCATCACAACAAAGAAACATAAACGTAAAACCCTTCATCCAATCGGCGTACACCAGAGAGAAAACGCTGGCTTACGATTGGTTTGTGTACCGTTGACTGTTTAGGATTTTCTCTGTGGCCTCTCAAACCAATGCCTTACATTTTTACTTCTGTGTGTTTTGTCACCCTTTGTAAACTGATTAAAAAAGTGTGCAGTGGTAAAAGGAAAACAGAGTCTGTGCTCAAAATTTGGTGATTTATGGGGTATAAAAAAAACCACTGCTGTGGATTACTCTGATGTCCACAAACATCTTTTTAAAACTGCTGCTTTGATTTTATGTCTGTAATTTGCAAATAAGTTGTATTTAATGCTTCATTTGTGCTTTATTCAGCATCCAGCACATTTTTTTTTTAATTACGTACTTTGATCGGTAGATGTAATTTAAAAGTGTAGCAGAAAAACACTCAGAAGTCAGCATTAAAGCTATACTGCACACAGGTTAGCAAAGGAAAACACTAAACTGTAATGTATCATGTTGTTACCTATAAACTACATGCTACCAGAGTGTCTTCTACATCAGGGGTGTCCAAAGTGTGGCTCGCGGGCCATTTATGGCCCTTGGAACCATTTTGTATGGCCCTCTGAGAACGCAACAAATCTGACCCTCCAGTGCAAACTTTTTATAATTTTTTAGCACAAGAATTTAATTCCTCACAAATTTAATTTGTCTTTAATTGAAAATGTTGGACACAAAGAATTTTTCTTTTACTAGCCATATTTTTTTTAAATTTTAATTTCATCTTAAGTAGCTGTAAACATCCAGAAACTTTTTACTTTAAAAAAACAAATGTTTCTCGGTCCAGTAAGCCAAAAAATTTCGGAAACTATCCACCATTTATTATGACAAAAAGTTGCCACTTTGTTTCATTAATGTTGAATTTGTTGTTGAGCATAAAATTTTTTTTACTTATTTTGCGCTTTAAGTCAGAGAAATGTAAGATCAGCTTTGTGATTCTCGCTCATGTTGCAAATGTTTGGACACCCCTGTTTTACATAAAATAAGCCATTTCTTCCAGGAGCATTAAATCTTTAAGCTCAATGGTTGCACACTTGTTTTTTTCCCCTGGATAAGACTAATTGATATCAAAGTCATAAAGATAACAAACCTTTGTGCAGCAGATGTCATTTCTTCATAAATGGTCCCGTGAGAGTACAACAGAGGAATACTTGTTGCATTAACAATTGATCCCATTTTATATAAGACATTTAGAGTAGTTTGTTTTGAAACTGTATGATTTATGTGGATTTTCCTTGCGTACAATGAAGAAGTACCATAAAACATATGAAATTACATCTTTTATAAAGAAATCCTGCAGTGAACAATATGTCTGTTTATTGGTGTCATCATTTTCACTTTTATTTTTAATATTTAAATGTCTTTAGAGAGTAAAAGCAGAGCCAAACTGAAATCCCTTGTTTGTATGATGATACTCAACGCTGAGGAATAGATAAGGCAAAACATTAACCTCAATAATACACAACCCAGAAATGATCAGAACGCAAACACTTCTGGATCATTAAATATTTCACAGTAAGGATATAAATATTTTGTCCTGGATGACTTTATCAGTTATTGGTAAGCACTGCTTATCCATCTCATTTGATTTTGCAGCACCTCTTTAAATCTATTTGGCAGTATAGCTAGAAAGCCGTTGTGAGAGATGTTGGAGTTGGGGATATAATCCATATTTACTGTCATTGATGGAAAAGATGGTTTGAACTTCCTCCTTCTCCCTCTGCTCTTTCATCCTGCTCTGCATCCATGAATCCTCCTTTTCAAGGATTTGGGGTCGTAGTTCAGGTATCATTTGAGCTTTTGTCATGCTAATCAGTTGCTCACACTTCCAAAAAAAACCACATCCATACCATGTTGACAAGGTTATGAGTCATAATGACTACCCCAAAGCAAAAATGTACGAGCAAAAATCATTGCAGATGTACAGTATCCAACACCAGAGGGAATAATTGCTCAAACATGCAAAGCCTAAACAAAAAATGAACTACCTACCTAGTCCAATATACTGCCACAATGAGCAGCGTAATTCTAGAGTAATAGTGTGATACGTTAAATGTTAAATCTGGTTAGAATACTATTTAAAATATAAATTTTTACTAAGAATTACATTTTAATGCTCACGTACATTAGAAACCATCCTGTGCTATTAAATGTATAATCGGTTTGCCATAAGCCCTGCCTGCCTGCCTGCCTACCAGGGAGGGGAGTCGCGAGCTCTGCGGGCAGCTACATGGTGCTGAATTTTTCAAGATGTCGTCCCTGGAACAGAGGTTGTCGCGAATCGAAGAGAAGCTAAAGCAAGAAAATGAAGAAGCTCGGCGGAGAATTGACCTCAACATCGACATGAGTCCGCAGCGCCCACGTCCGAGGCCTAGTGAGTATCCACCGAAGCGGGTCCGGGGTGTTAGTAACGACTAGAATCGCATCAGGAAAGACCCGAGAGGCGGAGAGAAGAAGCTGGGGGTGTTCTGCTGCTCCTAGCAGTTAGCTGCGTTGCTAACAGACTAGCTACGTAAACAAACACTCACCCACCTTGGTTGTCATGCCAAATAGTTAACATAACGACTAGGACAGTTGGCAGTATAGCTAACGTGGAGCCGAGCTTAAAGCCTAAAACATGATCGCGTTAGTTCTTCCTGACATTCTTGTTGCTGAATCAATTTAATACTAGTTCTGTCAAACATGCTAGGTTAGCAGGCTAACCAGTTTGTGACAGGCCTAACGTCAATATGAGAAGTTTGCCATTTTCCCTTTATTATTGTGAGGCTAAAGCCGTGTCATTTATTCCTAATAGATGTGTCTGCTAATATTTTAAGCAAGCGGTTTATTTGGTTGAGGCTTCGTGTTTATGCCAGTTCCTGGTAGGATTTCTGATCCTTGACCACACAGACGGTAATTAGTTGAAGCCACCGGAGGTTAGCTAACGTCGGTTACTGGTTGAGCAGTGGTTTAAGAGAATCAAACGGAGTAAGACTTACCTTTGTTGTAGATAAGGTGGCAGTATGTCTTTAGATCAAGGTGTGAAATATTAACGATTAGTTTTACATTGAACATACCTCTCTGTTTTGTCACAGCGCTTCATTCTCATCCCAGATTTTATGTTACAGTTTTATTCCAAATTGTATTAAATTAATCTCTTTCCTGAAAAATCTATAATTAAATACCCCATTATGACAATATGGGAAACTGTTTTTGAGTTTTTGCAAATGTACTGAAAATACAGTAGAAAACCAAGAAATCACATCTGGGTAAGTATTCACAACGTTTGCAATGAAGCTCAAAATGTATTTGTTTCCACAGCTTAAATGAAGTGAGCTTGTGGTAAATTCAGTTGATAAGGCTGGATTTGGAAAGGCACACGCCTGTCTATTTAAGGGCACGCAGTTGATCTCAGAGAGGATTGTCTTGAGGCTCAAATCTGGGGAAGGATAAAGAACAATTTCTGCTGCTTTGAAGGTCCCAATGACCTCAACGGCCTGACCAACATTATTAAAAGGTTTAAAGCTGTGAATACAGATGTAAATGTGATTTCTTGGTTTTCTATTTTAATAAGATTGCTAAAAAAATAAATGAATAAATCCACATTTATTCATTTATTTGTGTGCAGAATTGTGAGGAAAGATATTAATTTAATACAATTTAAAAGAGGCTGTAATATGACAAAATGTAGAGAAAGTGAAGCGCTGTGACTACTTTCTGGATGATTGTACGTCTTGTTTCAAATGTTGTACACAAATTAAATGGCCTGACTTGACAGGAGCTGCTCAACTTGTAATTATGGATGTTTGAGGGGTGAAAACTCAACACAACACCCAGAATTGCTCAACAAAGAAATTTGCTGGTATTAGACTTTGCTAAAGCAACTAAACAAACTTTGTATGCAAAATAAGAGTAGAAAAAAAACAACTATTTAAAAAAAATTTAAGTTATTCCTGTGGATTGTAAAACAATAAATTCCCTTGTTAAAATGTTTTCTTTAAAAAGTTGGCAACCTGCATTGTGGAAATGTAAATTATTTTCTTTGTTATCAAATAGTCTGGAAGATTAATTTTAACTAAAAATATTAGATTGTAATCATAAAGTATAAATATATGATATGGTCTCATTTTATTTGAAACAGAGAATACAGGGCTTTTAATTTTACAGCTAAAATATAACCTAGTAATTGTTGGCATTTTAATTGAAGCAGCACAAATATATCTTTATCACCGTGTGCAATTTTCATGTCACAGTTCACTGTTTCAAGTCCAATGATTGATGCTAATATCTTCAAACACGCTTTTTTTCATGATAATGTAATATTTCCCCAAAAGGCTAACGGTCACAGAAAGATGGCTGCACAGATGAGAAATGGAGGAAAGAAGAAATAATATAACTTTATTGCATCTGATGTCATAATCGCAATATTTGCTGACATCATTGCCATCTTTTTGATGTGCTTTTTTTTTTTTTTTCTCAATTTTCTTATGTAAAGTAAAGCAAAACCACAGAATAATCAATTGCTAATTTAAAAAAAATACTCTGCTCTTGACACAAGCCCAACTGAGATTTCCTGATGGTGGTTTTTACTCAGGCTGCAGTCAGGTGTTTACCAGACACGCCACTCATAACTCATAGTTTTAAAATGGTTATTTTCAATCAGATGGATTAGATTTCTCACTGAAAAATATTACATCTGGTGTGTAGTTGTGGTTTCTTTCAGCCAACTGACCAGAAGTGTACAGCAGCATGTGGGGGAGGGGCTAGCGCTACGTCGCTCTATGTGCCATATGGGTGGAGAAAAGTCTGAGCACAGCAAAGGTTTGGTTTGTGTCATACTGACACTGGGTGATGTGGACAAAAATAAATAGTTTTTGTTCAATACAATCTGAAATGAACAAGCGGTCTGCTGCTGCAGACCTCTAATTCCAGTCCAAACATCAGAAATATGACAGTCAGCTCCAGATAAGTCAAATCTGTATACAGGGTGACTCTCGCATAACTATGGCCATGGAAAAGTTATTTCTTATTAAAGCAGAACAGTTTTTACATTAGAAACAACAACCTTGATTTTTAACTAGGAGTGCACCGATTGCAGTTTTCTAGCTGATTACCGATTACCAATCTTTTAATAAACTTAACCTGCCGATTCCTATTTTAGCCAATACCAATATTTTTGGACTGAAATGTTGCTTAACATCGGAAGAAAGTTGTTGAGTTAACAACAGTGGGGTAACTATTGTTAATTGTAAACGTGCAGACATAACTTGGTGGGCCGGTCTGTCAAACAAGCTGTTCTCACCAGACAGTAAAATCAATCAATCAATCAATTTTATTTGCATCACACATTTCAGCAGCAAGGCATTTCAAAGTGCTTTACATCATAACAAACACAAAAACACAAAGTTATGCAACATAGAATCAATAGCCAAAACATTACATTAAGTCAAGTGTCATTATTAAATACGTAATTGATTACGTTTCAAATCCAACTCTAAACAGGTGGGTTTTTAGTCGAGAGTTAAAGGAAGTCAGTGTTTCAGCTGACTCACAGTTTTCTGGAAGTTTGTTCCAGAAAAAGAGTGCAGTGGCTGATTCTTAGACCTTTGCCAAGCTAAATAAGATCGGTGGATAAGATTGGCTTAACATGTAAAAATTGGCCGATCAACGATCTCCCAAAATTAAGGAAATCGGCACCGATAAATCTGTGCACCCTTATTTTTAATCCAGTGATTTTTAACACGTAACACGTCAATGACCCGTTCTGCTTACATTGGAGTGAGTCTTCAGTGCAGCAGACATGACACTTTGTATTAAAATCCTTCTGTGAAGCACCAACTCTGTGTTTCTACAGGTGAAAATATCTTCCAGACAAAATGTAAAAAAAAACTTTCCTTTTGGTTGTTTCTTAAAATAACCTGTTTAAGAGAATCCCTTGGCTTATTTTCCATTTTGGTATTTTCCGGTATGGCTTTGTGAACCGTAAAGGGGTAGAAACCTTATTTTTCTGTTTTATGATGTTGTGCATGTGGGGCACATGTGATTGTCTGAGCAGAACAGTGCAATAACGTCCGTGTGTGTGTATATTTTCTTTCTTCTGTTTAGTCATCGTGATCCAGCTCAGTCCTGCTCCAGCCCCCTCCCAGCGTGCAGGTATCATTCAATCCATCGCTCCTTCTGCCACTGCACCCCGTCACATCTGTGCCCCCCGTTTCTGCTCTCATCCTCTGCTCCCACATCCTCCTCTCTACTCCATATCGTCTTTTATTGAGATTAAACCTTTTATAATAGATGAAAGGTTGGGATATTTCCTTATCCAGCATGTTCTGGTCAAGATTAGCATTTACTAACAGAACAACTTTGCTGTAAAACCTTCAGCTTCCTGTTGTCCACTGAAGTATAAATCCTAATTATGGTTACCAGATAAAACAGTCTCCTTCCTAGAAACCCCCTACTCTTCTGATGTTCATTCAAATCATAATTTATTCTTCACTTAATATCAGCTTCCATACAGAAGAGTGGTGTTGTATAAGCGACCTGTTATTGTTCATAATTGAGCAGAAAAATATTACATATTGGAGTTAATTTATCATAGTCAAGTGTACAATCTTCAGATTCTGCTTAAAAATAAAAGCAGTAAAAAAGAAACCTAATTTTATTAAGGAATCGCTTTAATGTTTTTAAGGTGATCCTCCAATATTAGGACTTTCTAAAAATTTATTTATTTTAAAAATTAGTCCCTTCAGCACTTTTTGCTATTCAATTATTAATTTGATTAAAAAATTAATCAACAGACTGAGAAATCAAACATAAAGAACTGAGCTTTTCACATGTTGTTGTTAGAAGTATTTTCTAAGCTGCAGATGCATCCTTTGCATACACTAATGAAATGCTGTTACATTTTAGTTAACAAAATATTTATTTTCATATTTTAAAAGAAAAGAAGTCGTTTGCATTTTTGGTGTAACTATAATGTATAAAATATAAAATCTGCAGAATGTGCCAAATTTTATTATCCAATTAATCATCAGAATGATCGATTTACTAAAAATAATTGTTAGTTTCAGCCCTAGAAATAATTAAAATATGAAGCCACTGCCATCTCTCAGTACTTTAATCCTCCACCTTTCTGTTTTCACGGCCAGATAAATCATGTTTGTGACACCAAACAGTGTAGCTCATCATTTACTCCTCCGGTAAACTCACCACATTCCCCCTGGTCTTTCCATCTCTCCTCCTCCTCTGTCCTTGTGTGTGTGTGTGTGTGTGTGTGTGTGTGTGTGTGTGTGTGTGTGTGTGTGTGTGTGTGTGCGTGCGCTCGCGCCAGTGGCAGGAAAGTGTTGGTGTGCGCCTGTGCAGGACGATTAACCCTTGTTTTGCTGGAGGCGGCAGAGAATCACGGTGCATGTGGCTTTCCTGCACGATGCGATGGAATGGGTTTCCTGTTTGACACAGTCTCTAATCCAGCATCCCTTCTGGTCCGTCTGCAGGAGTGCTGTGAAAACTCTGGCCTCCTTTCTCTCAGCGTTTTTCTTTCCGTGCCAACTGAAGACCCGGCTTCCTGTCCAAGTCTGACCCCACTGTCTGACTTCGAGCTTAGTCTGTGCCACGCCGTTTTGGCTGAATTTCTACTCTCTCTTTCTCACACGTTGGATTGTTGGATGTCTGTTTTTTGTGTACTGGCACCCTCAGTTTCCTTTTGCAGTGGCACTGTGTGAACCGGAGGCCGAGCAGCAGCGTCTCCTCTTCTCCCTGCTATGTCTGCCTGTCAGTCCTCCCAAATCTATCTGGAGTCGGTCAAACCGTGGAGATGCTAACTGCTAAAGACTGCCTGAATCTCCCCACTAACTCCTCCTCCGTTTCACTAATTGGTTCTCTTTTTACAGGCTGATCCATCCAGGTGACAAAAGGATGCAGACTTCTTCTGGCGCTCTGGGAGGAGCCGCAAACCCGTTATAAATTAGGAAAATAAGAGTAAAATACCAAATGTAGAGTTCATCATATGTTTGGAAGCTGGTTGTGAATATCTACATTGAATTTTCATCTAAAAATAGAGACTAAAATGTTTTTTTTGGTCTGATAAGCCATCAAATGGATAAAAGGATCGTTCAACTTTCTGTAAATAAAGCAGAATTTGCTTTCCAGTGGAAATAATATTCTAATTATACTGCTGAAGTTGGTTTTTTTAATTCACAACTTAAAAAAATGTCAAAGGTTATTATATTTTGCTTAATTTTATTTAAATTTCTTTTGTGCTACAACCACAAACTATTGTGTGTCATTTTCCTTTTAAGTCTCAAATACGCACTTTATTATGTTAATCTATCATTATTTCTGTAAAATGTAAGGAAGTTTGTGGTTGTAACCACACAAAACTTTAGTAGATATTGCCTAATTATACTCAGCAAAGATGCATAGACTTTACACCTCAGTTGAAGAATGCATTTTTGTTCTTCAGCTGGATTTTATTCTGCCAATAGTTTAAAATATCCAGGATTATGTTTAAAAAGAAAAGCTTTGATGAGAGTTAATCCCTGTTAGCTCGCTCTTTCCTGCGTCTCGTTTTTGTTTTTCATGAGAGCAGCATTTTGAGGTTTTGCTGCGAGATAACATCCCTGTTTGTTTTTACACTCGGTCGGGACATCAGCAGAACAAAAACAAAGCTTTTGACTTTGTGGGTGTGGCTGTGAAAGAACTCCCTGACCGAGCCAAGGCCAGTTTCTCTGGCGGGTCTGGGGAACCGGCAGAAGAAATTATACCCAATCATATGTTCCTCATGTGAAGGAGTTAAAAGAATTGCTTAGAAAATCTCTTGAAGACAGAACTTCTGCATCCCGGTCACCAACAGACGGTTCTAATTCACCAGAATAAGAATATAACTGCAGTCAATGTGTTGCTCACTGATATTCAATGTTGTACTTCAACCCAGCTCTCCAGCTGCCCCTGGTCAACGATGGAGGCAGCCGCTCATCATCCTCAGAGAGCTCGCCTCAGCACCACCCTTACCCCAGCCGCCCGCGACACATGCTCACCCTCCCCACTCCTCCATATAGCCTACAGAAGAGCCTGGAGAAGTACGTGTGATTTTTAAAACGTTGTCATGTACATGTATGGGAAGCTATTAGTGCCGAGTGTCTTAAAACATTAATGGATGGGTAAGATAACAAATTGTTCTGGCAGATACATTATTCCAGAAGTTATTGCGATAAATGATAATATTGTTGTTTTGAGACCATTTTCAAGTAATAGTAATAATGGCAAGAACACTTTGTCGAGGATCAATAAATTTTAAATTCTAATGAACATTTAACACTGGAACTGGAAGACCTTTTAAATATCCAAAAATAAACAAATAAAATAAATTCTGAAGTCTTTGTAAACAAAATTATTCATCAGAAAAAGAGCTAGTTGAGACCAAAGCATCAAATTGAAAACTTTTATCATCCAGTTTTTGGTAGAAAGAGAATAAATCATACTAATGGAAATGATTGCTTTTGTTTTAATTTATCATACAATTAATTGACTTATTGATTATTGTGACAGGTTTATGGATGGGAAGCTTCCAGCTGTTGGAGGTTCTGGTTGGTTTATACTTCCTGTAATGTTTTCTCACTGTGTTATTTTATCTTTGTGTTTTCAGTGTGGAGATTGACCAGAAACTGCAGGAGATCATGAGGCAGACAGGTTACCTGAAGATCGACGGACAGGTGAGATCACAACAGGGGTCTCGTTAATAAAACGTCACATAGGATCTGATCTAAAAGAGGCAAAAAGGGAAATGCATAAAAACAATCCAGATTTATTAAACCAAACACAGTAATTTCTGCTTTACAAATCCCAGCTGCACCTCAGCATTTGCATTGTGTTTTTATGCCTACAGATTTTAACCCGAAAGAGGTGAATTTTTAGATGGTTCAGAAATGTAACCTGAATATTTTTACTCTTTTCTTTTGCTTATCATTATTTGGTGCCCTTTTAACAAAACAAATCAGTTAATTATATTGATACAGATTATTGTTAAAAGGGAATTTGTTTGATTATGAATCAGAAAACAGGAGACTGCGTCGCTTTTGGTGCTTTTCTCAGATTATTTCAGTTCCAATCACTTGATATCTTGATCTGAATGATCTGAAACGTTTGGACCTCCACAGCGGTATCCAGCAGAAGTAACTGACCTCATCAGTGAGGGAGAGATCGGCAGCGGGACGTGTGGACAGGTCTTCAAAGTCCGGTTCAAGAAGACGGGCCATGTCATCGCAGTCAAGGTAAGAGCACTCTGTGTGTCTGAAGGAACAGCAGCTACCTTCTTACAAATCTCTGCTTCCTGTTCCTTAACTCCTTATTGATATAAAGTTTATTTATGCAGGACCATTTCACAAGTCAAAAACCACAAAGTGCTTTGCAGTGAAAACAAACATAGTAAATACAGAAGATAAAATCAGAATATATAGAAGATCATATGGCAAAAGATCAGCTAAAAGCTACTCTGAATAAATTTGTCTTTAATTGCTTCTTAGATGAATCAACAGAATCAAGACAAAGTTTGAAGCTTATGAATATTTCTTAGATGAAAAATATAATTTCTGATTAATCCTAAGGGAATGACTCTCCAGTGAAGGACAGAATAAAGAATAACACCAAGATGTTGGCGGTTTGGTTTGACTGAAGATGCTTGATTTCAGTTACCTGGTTTTCCAGCGCTACAATCAGGATCTCTGTCTTATCAGAGCTCACCTGCAGGTTGTTGTCACAGAGCCAATATTTGATGCTACTACAGCATTTTATTAATGACGACACCTTTAATTTTTCAGCTGATTTAAAAGAACAGTAGAGCTGAAAATCATCAGCAAAGAAATAATAAATTACAGGGGGAAATTTACAGAAAAAAGCAAGTTGGTTCCAAGACTGAGCCCTGTGGTGCCCCACATGCCAGGCTCCCTGAGTCGGACATGATCTGATTTACAAGAACCTAAAATGTTCTGCCATTTTTTTTCTTGTTTTTCCTCAGTCACAGCTTCCACACTGTCGCATCAACCTGTTAGTCCTCTTATCGGATACTTTCCCTGTTCAGAAACAAGATCTCAACAGTATAAACACAGATTAGGGGCATCCAAGGGTAAAAATATCTGACTCTGGCCAACAGCTGACAGGTTTCTTCCCACAGATAAACAAACATATTAGGTTTCTAATATTATCCATAAATGGCCCATATACTTTGCAAACCAGGTCACCAAAGATTGCCTTTGATTAATGGCAGAAGCAACCACAATTCTCATGTTGCTAAACAATCATGGATTAATGGTAATAAACGATAAATGGTCGTCTGACTGCTAACAGAAGAGCTGATGTTCCACTCCTGAATTATTTGTCGTAGACATCAAATGTAAGCATGGAGCCAGACGCTTAGCTCTTACTCATCTGAGTGTTTGTATTAGCAAACTATCCTGGCACTGTTAAATGAATTTTATTAAATTAAAATTTAAAGCAGTACAATTTTCTTCATCATTTACATTTAAAGAGGACTGGTTAAATACTCCAGTTGAAGTGTTTTGCAGGTCAAAAATGTCCTCATATATTTAAAATAAATGTTTATTTTGTTACTTCGTCCAAACAGAAGCTTCCTGCTAAGCTTAATTTTCTTTAACAGGCTGTACTGTAATTTTCTCAACTTGGCGTTCAGTTTAAAAATACTGTTGTTTGCTAATACAGAGACAGTAATGACCCCAAACAACATTTAACAGCACATCAGCCAGCAGGAGCAGCTAGTTCTCCGTTTAAATCCTCTTTCATTTTGCTAAAACAGACCCAGCAGAGCAGTTTGAGGGAGCTGTTGACTCATCCAGCAGTAATGTAATCGATAAATATTATGGTTTGTACGTTTTGTGTCGACAGCAAATGCGCCGTACGGGAAACAAGGATGAAAACAAGCGGATCCTCATGGACCTGGATGTGGTGCTGAAGAGTCACGACTGCCCTTACATCATTCAGTGCTACGGTGCCATAGTTACCAATGTGAGTAACTCTGAAGTACCTCCTAATGTCAGTGTTGATGCATTTGTGTTGATTTTAGCTGCTAAATATTAAGTGTGTGTGTGTTTGCGTGTCCAGACGGATGTTTTCATTGCGATGGAGCTGATGGGAACCTGTGCAGAAAAGCTGAAAAAGAGAATCCAAGGTCCAATCCCAGAGCGAATCCTGGGAAAGATGACCGTTGCAGTAAGTCACAGAATCACACTCTGACTTCTGACACGTTTCACTTTAACCAATCGTTGTTTGTGCTTCTGTTCTGCAGATAGTGAAGGCGTTGTTGTATCTGAAGGAGAAACACGGCGTCATCCACCGCGACGTCAAACCGTCAAACATCCTGATCGACGCCAAGGGTCAGATCAAACTGTGCGACTTTGGCATCAGCGGTCGCCTCGTGGATTCAAAGGCGAAGACTCGCAGTGCCGGCTGTGCTGCCTACATGGCGGTGAGAAAACACCCAGTCAGGAATCTTAACTCTTCCTAAAATATTTATTTGTCTTCCACTTGATCTCTCTGTAGTGGCATGATTGTCTAGGGCTTTAACTAATGATTAGTTATTGATTAATTGGATAAAAAAACGTCTGCATGTTCTGCGTTTTTTTTTATCCAACATTAGAAATGAATTAAAAGATGCAAATACTGTAACTAAATAATTTAATTCCTTTTAAAATACAAAAATAAACATTTTATTGCCTAAAGTTTAATGACTTGGCATTCCTGTAGTGTAGGATGCATTTTCAGCTAAAAAAATACATTTAACAACATGGAAAATCTCAGCCCTTTTGCTTGAATTAGCATTAATGCAGTTAATTGATCTGTTGACTGATCTGTTGAATAACTTTTTTAATCAATAATAGGATAGCAAAAGGTGCTTGATAGGAGATTTGCTTTTACAGAATCTGAATCACAGGAAGCTAAACTGTCACCTGAGGAGCTTTGAGTAAAACTATTTATAGACAGAGATGTTATTTAATCTTAAATGCAAAATGTGTATATATATATATATTTCTTTGTATAGTTTTGGTTTATTTACTTCTCTGAGTATTTTTTTAGCAAATGGCTTTTTTTAGTGTTCAGGTAGTAATTAATTGGTAACTAAATTAGTGGATGATTATTTCAATCAATTTATCACGATTAATTTCTTCAGCCCTATAATTGCCACTGTTTATGTGATAAATTATATTATATGATAAATTATATTGAAACAGACAGTGTGACAAACAGGAAGTTAAAAAAAAGAAAAGTCAAATTATTGAACAGAAATCGAGTTACATTACTGGGTTTTTTTTGTTGTTATTTTTTTACCAAAATATTTTTATTGAGATTTTCCACTTTGGAAATACAACCATGTAACTAACTGAACAAGTTTTCTTAGTAGTTATTACAGTAATTATTCTTTCTCATATCAGAGAAATGAAAAACAAAGAAAGAAAGAAGGAAATAAAATGACAGAAATAGGAACAAAAAACAGGGATATTCCAGCAAATTACAACAAGGTTAGATATAATTGTACACGTCTATTCAGCATGGCACATGCAGGTCCCAGCAAATCAAAACTAAAAAAAAAACTGACAAGTCTAAGTCCTTAATAAAATTAATGAAAGGACCCCAAATACTCTCAAAAAGATACTGTTTGGATTTCCTAATATATGTTATTCTTTCTAGCTGCAAATTAGACGACATCTGCTTTAACCACTGCTTGGCACTGGGTCTGTTGACATTTTTCCAAGCCAAAGCAATAATTTTTTTTGCAGATAATAAGCTTATATCTATAAAAATACATTCTGATTTACTGAAGTTATGCTTCTCAGGGTGTAAAGCCAACGGGAACAATTTAGGATCCAGTGCGATTTGCTTTGTGAGAATTTGTTCAATTATATCTTTCACCTCTGTCCAAAACGCATCGATTTGTCTGCATTCCCACATGAAGTGTATTAGAGTCCCTTTAGAATTACACTTTACGCAAAGATTTGGGATGTTATTATTATATTTATTTAAATGCACAGGGGTAACATAAACACGCATTAGCCATTTAAATTGTAGGATTCTAAGACGGCTATTTATGGACATTGTGTGGCTTTTATTAAAAGCCTTTTCCCAATCCTGTTCACTGATATTTGATGATGGGTCCATATGTTCCAGTTTATAAGCTTATTATTTGAGTTCTCTAACGAGTTAGAGATCAGCACATTATAAAAGTCTACATTACTGATTATTTTTATTTGTGTGCAGATGAAACATCCACATATTTTCTGAACTAAGTTTTCCTGTTTTTCTTTTTTCTTTCTTGTTTTTGCAGCCTGAAAGAATAGACCCTCCAGACCCCACCAAACCTGACTATGATATTCGAGCAGACGTGTGGAGTCTCGGCATTTCTCTGGTAAATCGGTTGATTGTTATTATTTAGAGTTTCTTTCTGCTTATTCCTGTTCGAGTTTTTTTTTTTTTGTATGCATGTTGGAGACGTGGGTTCATTTCAAATATCAGGGTTTACAAGAACTGCTTGTATGCTAACATTCCTAAAGTGACTTGTTTTCTCTGTGTAGAGCAAAAACCAGAACAGTTACTGTGCAGCATTTTTTAAGCAAAAAATATTATCAAAATATTGCAATTTCTTTTTATTAATCATTTTTATTTGACACTGTGTTCTTCTTTTAACATTAAGACCTCCATCAGAACATCATGAAACTTCCCCCAGCAATCCTAACTTACAGCAGCACAAAAAAAGCTCTGGGTCGCCTGTCTGCTGTGACAGAGATAAATTAAATATATATATATATATATATATATATATATATATATATATATATATATAATCACAGATTTGTGCATCAAAAAGTTAACTTAAACTGTAGGAAACATGAAGGCACCAGATCTGTCTCATTAACCTAGATCTTAATTGCATCTTTTCTATAAATAAATAAAAAAAAAAAAAAAAGCAGCACATGACATTTCATTTGGATAGTTGGATTGTTTTAAGCATTTGCAAGTTAATTTGCTTCTCAATATTGTTAGACTGAGCTCTACCTGCGTAGTATAAATTTGCATACGTAACAAAGATTGGCTCCACAAAAGTGTCACTTTAAACCACATTCCTTGACTTTTAGTGAAATTAGTGCTGGGTGGATTTGGCATCTCAAATGAAGAAAGAGGAAGGAAGGAATAATCCTACTTTTTAGTTTAGACGTTGTTTGTTGTTTCTAGGTGGAGCTAGCCACAGGACAGTTTCCCTACAAGAACTGCAAGACGGACTTTGAGGTTCTGACCAAAGTGCTGCAGGAAGATCCTCCTGTGTTGCCTCTAAGCATGGGTTTCTCTCTCGACTTCCAGTCCTTTGTCAAAGACTGGTGAGTTTAAATCACACTCTCCCTCAAACAAACAAATCAATACTGGCTTCAAATAATGGTTTCTGAAGACATTGACATGATAGTTGGACAATAAGAACATTCAAGAGGAGGGCTGTGCAATTAATCTATTTTATTAATTGAGTAATAAAATAGATTATTTCAGACTGAAATTTTTTATTTTTATTTTTACAAGTATAAAGTCGTATGACAAAATCATGCCAGAATAAAGTTGTAATATTTAGAGAATGAAGTAGAAATTTAATAAGAAGTCAAACATGAAAAATAAAAAAGTTATCCAAACTTTTTTCTTAAAATTTTAAAACATTAAATTTAGTTTCTTTTTTCTGCTAATATTATGACTGTTCTCTGAATTAAAGAGGAATTCTTATAGCCAGAACTTAAAACTCTGTCGTACAACTCATTGGTAAAATGATTGAAATAAAAAACACTTCTTGAAAATATTTTCTGTCATTTGTAATTTCTTTTTTAGAAAAACAAACAAGGAAGAAAAATATTATTGGGAAGCAAATCTGGTATTAAAAAAATCTCAGGTTTATTTATAAGTCATATCACCCTGCCCTATTCAATGTGTTATTTTCTGGAAAATTTACATTTTTAGGAAAACATCCAATCATGTTGTAAAGATTTGCGCCTGTGTTTCCCCACAGCCTCACGAAGGATCACAGAAAAAGGCCAAAATACCATCAGCTGTTGGTAAGTTGCACTTTACCTGAACTAGTTCAGAATTTCTGATTACTTAAAGAGAATCTATTATGCAAGATTCATATTGTGCATTTTTTTGTGCTTCCATTTGGGTCTCAACTGCTTCTAAAAACAACCCAAGCTCTTAAAAAAACAACGAGCTGTTTTTTGGAAATAAGTTAATGTTTTTTAGTGTCTGAAAAATGAACCGTTTCAAAGACTTCCCCATTGTTAAGTCACAAATCAGCTGATGCTGCCCCTCACCTAGTAACCCCAGCAAAGTCTTGTCCGTTGCCTAGCAACCCAAGCAGAGCTCCAGCAGTTGGTTTTACTGCTGTATGCTCAGTACAATGGCTGCTGGAAAAGAGTGTTTTACCATTCAGAAACCACTTTTGCTGCATTCCTGTTGGTTGTGCAGGAGGCTCTTCTAATGCTTTTCAAAGATGTACAGTTGTGTAATTGGGCATCTGTTTGCAGCCATTTTCACATGCGAGTTTAAATGCTGATTTGGGGCCGTGGCCAGCAGCGGCTTATTTGGATTTAAAGTGACAAGATGCCCTAAAACAACTTATTCTTGAAGGAACTAAAATAGGCAGAGCTGTTCAGACTAAAATCTCATTATCTAAGAATGATTTTGTGCTAAAAATGTAATGAACATGTTTTGTTTAGCACTTAGATCTCGGATAACCAGTTGAAGGAATCATAATGGGTCACTTTTAAAGAATAACTGGTCGCTCTCTTGTTTCTCCTCTTTGCCACAGGAGCACAGTTTCATCCGGCGCTACGAGGTTCTGGAGGTGGACGTGGCCGGCTGGTTTCAGGCGGTGATGGAGCGCACCGAGTCGCCTCGCAGCAGCCAGTGCTACAGCCATCAACACATGCTCCACTCGCTGCTCAGCAGGTAGCCTAGCCCGGCCTCCACTCGGCCCGAAAGCCAGACCGGACCAGCCGAGATCTAGCTTCAGCCCAGGCTCGGTCTGATCTAGTCTAGCTGTTCGCATCGACGTCCAGCTCCAGAACCCATCCTGCCTGTCCACCAACCAGAGGACTCATGATGAACAGATGGAGTGATGGACAGAGGTGTGCTAATGGATGGATGGATAGCTTACTTTAATATTTAGTCATGTAAAATTTGGACTGGAAGAGGGATCAGAAAAAGATGCACACTTTAGCTAGCTTTGTTCATTCAGACAAGACGATCTCCTTTTATCACACACACACACACAAACCTCCAGGTTTTTATCCTTCTGTTTGTCGGTTTCCAGCATCGATCAATCAGCAGCGTAGTCACTACACACTGGAGTAAAACGTCTGCTGCGTTAGCAAGGAGAGGAAAACTGTGCAATTCTGAACCTTCAGGTGTTTTTACTATTGTACGTTCTCAGGCGTAGAGTAGGTTCTCCATATGAATGAACATATATTTCATAACCACCTTCACACTACAGTGCTAACACCTACAGAAAGGGATTATTTTTTTCTTCTTCATATTTTTATGTTTGTAGCGACTCTAGGCGACATTAATTTATCTACAAAGTATAACAGAAGACAAGCTCTTTTAATTAGAAGCTGCATATTTGGAAAAACAAAAAAGTTCCTAAAAAAATTAGTGTTGCATCGTAGGTTTTTAAACATGTTTGTCTCTTGTTTTTGCGTTTATCGGAATGTTTTATGAAGAGCCTAAAAAGAAGAGAGATTAGTTGGAAAGCAAATTGGTGGAGGGCAACTAGAAGATTTATTTAAGAGAAGTTGGATTGAAAATGGAAAGTTAGGCAAGGAGTTGGCAGATGTTTTGTAGGTGGAGCGTCCTATTCCAAACATCAGTCTGTTCGACTACCTCTTCCTCTTTGTCCGCTGTTCAGTCTGCTTCAGCTGTTGAGCAAGGCAGCATCGTTTCCAGACCAAAGGCTGCGTGTGGTTTAATGTTCAGGATGGAGCAGAAAGCTTCAGATGTGATGATTATGGCGTTTATTAAGCCTCTGGGAGAGACTGTCAACATAAAACCTTTGTTTTCACACGCAAACATTTACTAATTAACTCCATAAATGAGTTGAATAATGAAAAATGTTTATTTTAAGCTAAAATTTGATTGTGCTAAATTGTAATTCGTTTTAATTCTCAAAAAGAATAAAAATTCTGAATGAACAGCAGACATGTTAATTTTTAAAATAAGTCCCTTTTGTGCTTCCTCTAACTTCATTCGTTTTAGACGTAAATAACATCCATAAATTTAAAAAAGGGTGGTTTTTAAAAATATATACATTATCCAGGTTTCTAACTGGTCAGTCGAGATGAGAAAGGTGACCGATTCATTTCTAAAAACTACTTAAGCGTTTTACGTTGACATCTCCGACCCTGATGATCGTTTGTATAAAAACAGATGTTGGTCCAGCAGAACCGTTCAGAGCACATCTGCCACGGCCAAAGCCTTGTAGACGTAGAGTCCGGCTTTTCACTCCCACCGAACCAAATCACAGCTAGACGCAGAACCGAGGAGCAGCGGCGGCAGACCGGAGGATGTTTAATGTTGGCGAGACCCAGGAATGTTGTTGAGAAAAGCAGAAAAGATGAGAGGAAATCAAAACGACAGGAATATGAGGAGAGAAATGAGGGCTGAGGCGAGAAGGAAGCTGGCGAATGTGAAGAAAGTGTGACGACAAGATAAAGAAAAGTTGCAGGAAGGATGCAGATGAGACAGACTAGCTGGCTTCTGCAAAGAGCTTTTCTGGTGTTGCACCAACTTACCAATTATGAGTTTAGTCAGTGTGGCGTTTACTGTTCGTTTCTGTCAAACTGCATTATTTATTGACGTGTTTCTACTGCTGCTACTTTTGATTGCTTTAGACGCTGCTGTCACTTCTTTTCCCCAAAGTCCAAAAAACTTTAATTGTTTATTTTTCTTTTTTTAAAGCCAAATAAATAATCATGCAATGTCTGCATGTCTTACCAAATACAAAAACACCAAGTCTGAGGAGAGCAAAGTTAAGTGAGAGATGGCGAAAGGAAAGTGCTGAAAAAGAACTAACACACAACGTAAACGCACGCCTCACCTCAAACTAAGTAGGAAGTGTTTTTGAATAACCACACCGCACTACAGCTCTGTACAGTGTACATACAGCTTTCAGTCCAGTCCTCCATCCATCCGTCCATCCCTCCGTCTGTCCACACCAAAGGCCACCACAACTCGACTAACGTGCAAGAGCAAAGCTGTCATGACTGCGTCTGTGAGGAACATTTGTAACGCCGAGCTGTGATACACGTGAACTCTGTAACTAGTGGGAAAGATTGTGTGTGTGTGTGTGAGGGGGATGCTGTATTATAGCGGTGCTGTGTGTGTGTGTGTGTGTGTGTGTGTGTGTGTGTGCGCAGAGGGAGACTGGTGCACGACCAGCAGGGGGCAGACACGCTCAACCATCTGCTCAGGGAATCTGAACAGAACGAGAATCACACAAAAAACCCTGAATAGGAAAATAGAAATGGATTTTATTAATTAGTGACAGCGATGTTGGTGTAGCAATATATTTACCTCACTGGACAACATGCTGGGTTGATGAGAACAAGAAAAGATTATAGCAATACTTTTGGGAAACAGAGATTTCCCACAATATTAGCTTAACAGGTAATATTAAGAAAATATTGATGAAACCCATTAACAAACTGTAATAATATTAATAAACAACTAACTCTACATTCGATAGGTAGCTCTTAGAATTAAATAATAAATATCTTTTCACATTGAGGTAATTTGGCAGTATACAGATGAAATCTGCTTTGATTTGATTAATATTTATTCAGCCCTTTGGAGTGTAGAGGGCGGGCAGGATTTGGCCCCCGGGCCTCGAGTTTGACAAATTTTAATCATGTTTTTTTTTCTTTCTTAAAAAAATGACAGTGAATATTTTTAAAAATTTTGCTTGTATTTCAATCATCCCTTCTGGGAACTAACCTGAATTCAGAGTCTAACTAAAAAACTACAAACATATTTACATGTAGAAGTTTTTTGTTTTCTTAAATGTAAATGTATATATTTCATTGTACAATTTTGGCTTAATTACTTTCACCATTTTTACTTCAGTTAACGATTAACCAATAACTAAATTAGTAGGCAAATATTTCAATAATCACGATTAGATTAATCATTTTAACCCTAATGCAGATTGTTTTGAAACTGTGAAATAATTCTTACCCTTCAGCCAATTCAGGAACTGGAAAGCTTCTCACAGGACAGATTTTACTTTAATTAACCATTAAAGATCACCGCCTGTAGAGAAGAGTTGAGGTAATTCGAAGCTGCATGCTAAATATTTATAAACCAGACGTTAGTTTCCATCATTCACTGTTTGCTGTTTGTCCTGATGCAGCAGCTGTGATGCAGTAAAACTAGATTTATTACCAAACAGGTTTTGTTTCTCGTTTCAGTCGCCATGTGATGTTGAACTTCTTGTCTTTCCTGTAACGTTTTCACCAGATCCAACTGGGTTTGTCCTCATTATGGAGCATCCGCTGCAGCTGCGTTTCCATTAACCATAAAAAAATTGCTTAAATTAAACACGGCAATTTTAAAAACAGAATAATGAGAAATGGAAACTCTTCTTTCGCATCATCACACAGTTCATCAAGTGTTGAGTTTGTCATTCGAATCCATCGCTCTTCAGTAAAATCACAGACTGTAATCTCCCCAAAACGTCGCATAAGAAGCCTCTCCAACGTGTCAATGGTTTATCTCTCCAACGCCTGAATAAGACGCTGACATTTCCTCCGCTGTGATTTTAAATGGCTTGTCAAGTGATTTAATTTTTTTTTTTTTTTTTATGAAAACACTGCATTTGTGAAATTGTTTTTCCAATTGGAAACGCAGTTAGACTGTAATTTTTCCAAAATGCTCCATATATATATACAGTACAGACCAAAAGTTTGGACACACCTGGTCATTCGAATGGTTTTCTTTATTTTCATGACTATGAAAATTGTAGATTAGATTGAAGAAAAACCTGACAGGTTCACCTGTGAAGTGAAAACCATTTCAGGTGACGACCTGTTGAAGCTCATCAAGAGAATGCAGAGTGTGTGCAAAGTAGTAATCACAGCAAAAGGTTGCTACTTTGAAGAAACTAG